>MJUU01031997.1:22172-38025 GCA_002080025.1 Modiolus philippinarum | reverse complement strand
CGCTAATTCTTAACAGTTTGGCAAGTTCTAAAACATTTAAACACAAACTGCCAAAAACTTTTATGATCATGTGAACAACAAAATGGCTGACTACGTAGTGAAAACTTGTTGTGGGAGAACAGACGAAGTACCATTGATTTCTCTTCACTATGGGATTAAATGGATAACTTAATGAAGCGGTGAATCTTGAATAGGTAAACTTGAAATGACTATGCACCCAAAGTGGTGAAAACGGACTTAAACTTTCTAAATGGACTTGGTAACAGGATTTCCTGAGGTCACCTGTAAACAATAAAATATTACAATTATACAAAGTTAACATGATTATAGTCCATATAAAGTCCAATAAAAAAATGTTCTTTTTCAGGTTCCAGATGAACAGAATATAACGGTCACGGACACACGTGATGACAGTTCATGATAATTCAATAAATGATGTTGTCTCTGCATCTTGCTGTTATTTACTAAGAAAGTTGTATTAAATGAATGTCACTAAGATGGGTGGTTAATACGGACAGTTTTTGTAGTAAGGTTGAACGATTATTACACTATCCCCTCCTTAAAAGTCCAAATTCTCCTGAATTTAAATATTGGTTGTGATTAAGTTCTTCATAATGTTCACATATTAGTAAGAGTAATAAATCAACGGTATTGTTCAGTCATAATTACCGTGTATGATTTACACAGTTCCATATAAATTGGTTGATACTATACATAATGGAATAAAATTGGTTGTTCTGGTTACTAATGTTCCTTTACATGATTGGTCAAATAAGGAAATAGGAGGAGATAGGGTGGACGGATTGATATATTTGGAAAGTTTATTGTTCTATTCGGTTAGGCGGAGCTTTATATTCCTTCTGTTGCAGGTTTCAATAAAGATATCAGTGGAACGGTCTTAATACTCTGTAGTAGAAGCAAGTTGTACGTATTGTGTATACATGACATTTCCTGTAAAGGCGGCTTGTTTCAATATGTCATAATTGTAGAATCGGGCTTTCCTGGTGCATCCTTCATCTTTTCCTTTGGTTTTAATGATCTTTGTGTCTGGTAACGCTTAAAAGTTGTATTTGTCCAGTAGGTCAAGACGGTCCATGGTGGGAAATGTGCCTGTTAGTCCTGCCTCTAGCTGGGTTGCGGTAAATTCCCATGCATACAGTCGTTTATCGGGCGACATAACTTGCCAGTCCTGTGGGGCCATTCAATGCTGGATGTGGGGTGCTAAGCTTGACAGTGGTAACTTTCCAGTCTCTCCTGGCAGGTGGTACTAGGGGCATACTTTCTTTACTAAAAAGTTCCTTTGCTTCTTGTTGTAATTGGTTTGTCTTTTCAGTTGCTGTCGTTATAGGCTGAGGTTTTTCCTGGTGTGTGGGAACTGTGGAGGAGGTGGATTTTACTGGTTTTTTACTTGTGGTACTGCATGTAGGTGTGGTAGCAGAAATCTTAGGAGTTGAAGCTTGTCTTGGTGGTTTACGAAGTTCAATATTGGTGATGTACAGACTGGGTATGGTAAGGATGCTGGCAATTTCCCTCTGTTTGGTGTAGAAGTCATTTCCAAATACTTTTTCACCTACAGCTTCCATTTTGTCATTTGGTTTGGGATGGATGGTAGTTTTCCTCACAACGGCACTCAGATATCTGTCAGATTCTCGAATTAGACTGACTATCTTGGCAACGAACCAGGTGGTGTCACTTCCAACCTCTAACTTGAAAGTACAGTTCAAGGTATCCACATTTACGTATTCCAGTTCTAGTAATGAGAGTTATGTTGGGTCATAAGTGGTTTTTGGCTCCTCTATGGATATCTGAGGTTCGTCGGCCCAGTCAACGTCAGAAGCTACGGATGGTTCTCTGGTAATCCTAAGTTCTTCATCCATTCTCCTCTGCTGCGTTTGGTGTTAGTACATTTGGTTGACCATTCTGTCACCAGATTCCTTACTTCAACGGACAGTCTATCTCCCTTTGGTGACACCCTTGAAACGATCTTTCTGTAGTCCTCTGGGTAGATGGACATCCAGTAAGCAACTGCCTCTGTGAACATCTCTTTGTCTACATGTGCACAGTCCCTTTGGTGTTTCTCCTCAACATGAGCTCTAAAGTCGTTGACCCGTGAGAATCTCTTTTCATACGTAAGGCACCAAACACAGACAACAGAAAGTCTTCCACCATGTGTGCTCTTGCTAGCCATATGGTTTTTTAGCTTGGTCCTATCCGTAAACTCTTGGTGACAAATCCAACATTCCTCCGTTGTTTGAGGTCTCATTCTGAAAGATATAATTTGACCCCTCTGGTTAGATTCTCTGCTTGTCATTTTATTTATTTTCTTATCTTTAGTTTGGTAAAAAACTTGATTCTTGGTTGTCTAATTTGGTTTTGTAGTGTATAACTTAATCATGGTATATTTCGACGTAAAACGGCATCTTAAATACATTTGTAGGTGGTCTTGTCTATTTCTACATGTCTGATCTATTTGCAGGTTTGCTAAATAAGGAATCATGTACATTTTCAACTGCAAATTTGTGCTATTATAAAACATTTTGGTAAAACTTGTCATGAGTTATCTCCCATGTCACAATTCACTTTGGTAACATTCTCTGGCATAGCTTATAATAATTTTAGTTGATTGGATTACTGGTTTTGGATTCTGGATATTGTTTTGTGTTTTTTCATTCTGTCAGGTTAGGTCTGTTTCTGTTTGGTATGGAATGGTGAAACTATATGGTGGTTATATATATATACTATAGAGTAACTACAGTAATGGCTCTACTATTTCTAACTCTTAAGTAAGATAACTAAAAGTACAACATATATTACTATCATCTACTATGGGAAGGCGGTTTAAACACACTGAGCACCTAGGATTATTTGGCAAGGCTTTGGGTGGATTTAAGGCTTCAATAGACTCTAAACAAACATGGTATTTTTTTACATCTTAATGTAATGGTTACATATGTACATTGGTATTAATCATATTTATTATGGTATCTGTGCTTGGTGGTTGTCATGTCTCCCTGGTCTTCTGCTAGGTCATAAAAAAAGAATTATCATTTTGTGTGAAAAAAATACTCCATATATACAAGGTGTGTACAGCCTACGTCTGCTTGGTATTCATAACTTCCAATGGCTAAAACAGTTCAGCTATGGCCTATTCTTAAAGGCATTTTCCTTGCACTTTGCCATCTCTCTGCTAACTGGACAGGATCAAATAAGCTCAAGAATTTACAGGACATTTTAAAAGCAAATATTAAAATAAATGTAATCATAGCTGGGTACCTAGGGTGATCAGTCCTATTACTCAACTCTAAACTAAAACATTGTCCACAATATTCAAGTATTCAACGAGTCCGGACGTCATCGAATCTCCTATACTGGTAAGTGCGCATCGTCACCAGTACTTCTTTCCTACCACCACAATTATTAACATCAATAAAAACATATTTACAATTTGGGTCATCTTCACAACTTCAATATGACTTAGCAAGAAGACTTTTTCCCTACTTTATACCAAGTTGGTATATTTATTCCTTTGTAGGGGAGAAGACGGTCAATATGGTATACCTTAGCTAGTTGTTTGAGGGATTTCTTAATCATATATGTCAGATCATCAATTCTTTTTATTACTATATATGGCCCTTTCCATTTTGGCAGGAGTTTTGAACATATACCGACCAACTTTCCTGACAGGATCATAAAGCCAGACTGCTTGACCTTGCTGGAGTGACCTTTCCTTAGCTCCTTGGTCATAATGCCTTTTCTGATAATCGTTACTTTGGTTCAAATGGTTTCTTGCTTCTTCAGGTGTCAGTACCATAGTTTTGTGAAGACTGTAAACATAATCACATGTGCTAATCTTATCATCTTTTCCATTTTCAGGTTCACAGATAAAGGCTTGGATTGTAAGAGTTATCTCCCTTCCTAGCATAATTTTGTTTGGGGTAACTCCAGTACTAGAATGCTAAGAAGATCTGTATGCCATCATTAATTGGGGCAAGAATTTATCCCAGCCATCTTGACTTCCTTGGCAATACATTTTTATCATTGCAGTTACTGTACGGTTAAATCTTTCTACACATCCATTTGCTTGTGGTCTCATACTAGTGGATCTGGTTTTCTCAATTTGCAAAAGTTTGCAAAGTTCTTGAATTGTTTCTGACTCAAAGTTTCGACCTTGGTCTGTGTAAATTTGAAGAGGGGTTCCAAATCTCCTTATAAATTCATTTACTAGGGTCTGGCTATGGTATTGGCTTCTTGGTCTGGCAGGGCAAAGGCCTCGGTCCATTTGGTAAACAGATCTGATATTACTAAAACAAATTTATTTCCATTCTTTGACTTAGGAAGAGGTCCGAGTATGTCCATAGCTACTCGTTCCATAGGTTCACCTACAATAAATTTACCCATTGGGACTTTGGTTGCTTTCAACTGCTTTTGTGTAGAACAATCATCACATTTGGATATATAGTCAGTAACAGTCTGTTTCATAGATGGCCAGTAGAAATTTTGCTTAAGCTTATCAATAGTTTTGTCAATGCCCAAGTGTCCTGCGGATGGGATATCATGGAAGTATTTGATAACTTCCTGTCGTTTTGATTGAGGTACTATTAACTGTAGGTGTTCTTCATTTTCATTATCTATCCATTTCCTGTACAAAATCCCCCCTTGAATTAGTAATCTTTCCCATTGTCTCCATATGGTTTTAACTGTTGCAGACTGGTTTGATATTTCATTCCATTCTGGTCTCTTGTTGTCTTTAATTTTCATCAAAATATCAGAAATGTCATGATCATTAAGTTGCTCTTTTCTGATGGACTCTGGATCCCAGCCATTCAATAGATATTCGTTCTCTTTCATGGCAGTAGCACCATGTTTATCTTTCCTACTTCTAGTCACTGCTCTTATTTGGGCACTTGGTTCACAATTAAGGTCTGATTGTTGCTTCTCTTCATTATCCTCCTCTATTTCATTCAGTTTCTGTTGATTCTGACATGATTTACATGGGATTCTAGATAGGGCATCTGCATTTACATGTTTTTGTCCTGGTCGATGAACTATGGTTAGGTCATATGTACCCAATTCTTGGAGCCATCTTGCAGTCTGTCCAGTTGGCATTTTTAGATTTTTCATCCAACTGACAGCAGCATTATCAGTTCGTAATAGGACTTTTTGGCCATACAAGTAGGAATGAAAGTGTTTGAGTGCAGATACAACTACAAGAAGTTATTTTCTGGTGACACAATAGGATTGTTCAGGTTTACTCAAGGCTTTACTAAAGTAGGCGATAACATATTCTTTATCATCTTTTTCCTGGGATAAAACAGCTCCAAGTGCGTTTTGGCTGGCATCTGTGTCAAGGATAAAGGTTTGGCCTGGAATTGGATAAGATAGTACTGGAGAAGTCATAAGTGCTTCTTTAAGAGTTTGAAATGCAATTTCACAATCAGGGGACCAGTTATACTTGGCTCCTTTCTCACAGAGTTTGTGCAATGGTCTAGCAATTTGTGCAAAGGATTTTATGAAACGGCGGTAATAGGAAGCTAAGCCTACAAAGGACCTGACTTGTTTGACACTAGTTGGAGTTGGCCAATTTTTAACTGCCTGCACTTTCTCTGGATCTGTACTTATACCCTGCTCAGAAACAATATGGCCGAAAAATTTTGCTTTCTTTTGAAAGAAGGAGCACTTTGAAGGTTTAAGTTTCAACCCTGCTTCTAAAATACGTTCGAAAACATGTTCTTATCTCTCGATACAAAGGAATATCCTGGCACTATTATGTCGTCCATATAAATCAGGCATTCACGCCACTGTAATCCTCTCAGTACATCCTCAAGAAGACGTTCAAAGGTACTTGGACTGTTGGCCATTCCGAAAGGCATGACACGGAACTGAAATAATCCCTGTGTTGTGGCAAATGCGGTTTTTTCTTTGTCCTGTGGGGCCACGTTGACCTGCCAAAACCCCGAATTTAAGTCCATTATATTGTACCAATTGGAGTTTGAGAGTGCTTCCAAGCATTCGTCTACACGAGGCAGTGGATATGCGTCCTTCTTGGTTATGCTGTTCAGTGCTCTGTAATCTACGCAAAATCTGGCACTACCATCTTTCTTTGTGACTAATACTGTTGGTGCACACCATGGGCTGTTGGATGGCTCTATGATTCCCTTGTCAAGCATTTTCTGGATTTCTTGTTTCTCAATTTCTCTTTTCCCAATTGGAAGTCTTCTTGGTGGTACTCTTATAGGTCTTGAATTGCCTGTATCAATGTGATGCTGTATTCGATTTGTATGCCCTATATCGCCAGATGATTTAGAGAATATATTTTGATATTTTAATTAAAGATTTGCAAAGCTGTCTGCCTCTTTATCATTTAAATTATCACTACTTTTGGTGAACAGGTCTTTTAAATGCCCCGGAAGTGTGTCAACAGGGGGTGTACTAGAATTTTCAGGGCATTTCTTGACATGGACAGTTCTTACAAACTCTGTAGAGGAGGTTTGGTTACTTATAATGGACTGGCATGTCCCTAAAATGGTATTTGGATATATCTTAACATCAGAATTGCTATAGTTAGCTATTTGTACAGCCAAAGACTTTTCATTAGTATCAATAATCCCTGGTATAAGGGAAACATTTTTCTCTTCATACAGATGGTCTGTAGGTTCTACAATGGCTAGATTTGTAACACGATTTACATGAGGAACTTTGACTGGTAGTGATAAAATAGAATTTGATGGCAAGACAACAGAGTCCTGGGCTGAACATTGCATGTCATTTGGTATTCCCCCCCTATCCAACATTCAATATCATTTTAATCGGTCTGTAGTATTTGGTGTTTGTAATCTATTTTTCTGACATGTTTTAAGAGAAAATCATGCCCAAGGATTGCATCTGGGACAATATCAGAGATAACAAATTTGTGGCAAAATACTGTATTTTCAATGGCAAATTCAATAATTTCCAGCCCATAAATGGCAAGGTCTGTCCCGCTCACGTTCTTAAGGTTCCCTATACTCTGTGTTGGGGTAAGCAGTTTCGGAAAATCATCTGTACATATAACGTCAAAATTATTTTTCTGGCCAATCTTGTGATTAGATTGATTACAAAGATCATAAAGGTCACGTGAAAGCAGTGATACAGTGGAACCAGTATCTATAAGAAAATCAATATTGGTATTTCCAATTTTCCCACAAACATATAAGCCATTGTCCCATTCATCAATATTGTTGCCAATTTGCCCAGTTCTTTCATTGGGTGGTTTTTCAGGCCGAATCAGTACTGTCTTGCCCCGGCCTGGTGAGCAGACAGGTTCCCGTTTCCCTGGTTTTATTGGGGTTTACTTTGCCATTTTCCCTTTTGTTTTGGATATTGGTTTAAACTGGGTCCTCTTTTATTGAAAGGGCAATTTCTGTAAAAATGATCAGGGGAGTTACAAGTGTAGCATGTTCTTTTGGGCTGTTGTGATTCTGACTCTAATTTTTCTATTCTTTCAAGGAGTTGCTTGATAAGGGACTCATTTTTGTCACTATTGGAAGACTTTTCTGGCCTTGGATTTGAATTTTTGTCTCCATATACTTGTCTAACATTTCCCCTTTTCTTATCATTGGAATCGCCAAGGAGGGCCTCATATTTTTCAATCAGGTCTACAGCCTCAGTAACTGTATTGCAATCCTTATCAATGCAGCGGCATTTCATTTCAACGGAGATATTTTTATACAACTGATTAAGGGCAAGAACCTCTTGGGCTGTGGCACCTAAATAACTGTAAGCCTTTTGAGCCATTTGGCGTAAATCGTCCCCTAGGTTTGCAATGGACTCCCCCGGTTGTCTGGTTCTGGTCTCAAATCGCGCTAACCATCTATTTTGAAGTCGGGCATTACTGAATCTCTGTTCAAGGTTCCTAACAAGCAATTGGTATGACCTTTTTACATGTGGGTTTAAACTTATATAAAATGTTCTGGCTTGGTCACGTAAGCTTGCCGACAGTAGCAGAACTTTCTGCTCATGGTCCCATTTCCCGAGTTCTGCACAATTCTCAAAATGCGATATATATTCTTCCCAGCTTTCTCTACCATTGTAGGCCTCTGGTTTAATTGTGGTATTTGCGACTGGGAACGCCGGAAACTGCATTCGTGGCTCATTTGGAACTGCGCGGAAAACTGGTTGTTGGTCGCGCAAATCTCTGCGCTCATCCTTATGGATTCTATGCCTTGGGACAAATTCCGCGTTTTCATATTGGTTCTCATCTTGGCGCACGTCGCCTTTGCCTACCTCATCATCACTGTCATTCTCGCGAAACGCTACTTCTGGGTCAGGGGATACGGATCTCGAATCATGTACACTTTGAAGGTCACGTTCATCATCTGCCGGTACGGACATATCTGCAGGAATAAAGTTTTATCGGATTATAACATCGTTTGATAAAAATCGATTTGCGCTCATAAAACAGTAACGCGAAGGCAATAAAATAACACTTTATATAATAACTGGAAACGTTATATATTAACATTTATTTACAGAATATAATACCACCACACTTCGAAGCTAAAATGGACACATTCTACTGGGTTATCTTTTATTTTACATCAGGCCGATATGGGTACGATCTCTGGATGTCGTAGAAAATGTTTTTGACATCCCACTTCTGACACCAGTGTAACAAACCCGCGTCGGAAAGGCCGAGTAATTTTTGCGGGTTGATTTGTTAACTTATATAAGGAACCAAATTTCCTCAACGTCAGGATCAAATTCTCATGTTCATTAACTCCATGCAGTTTGATAATCTCATATTCATTAACTCCATAAATACAGTGAGCAAATATAGATGTAGATCTACACGGGTTTGGCATAAAGTTGTCATTTTCATACGCCGACAGACTGGATACATGGTTGTAGGCTTTCTTTAAATAATACATGGTTCAAAATATGACATTTATTACTGACTTGTCATAATACGTTTTTCAAATGAATATATATACAACATAACATTTCATTTGGTAGGAGGGTGGTGCTGTTTTAGGTCGCTCAATGTGTTGGGGGATAACTGCCGCCAGGAACTCGGTAGAAAACTATGAAAATATAAATTAATGCATATTAACCTGCACAGTGACTATTTCTTGACAACTGGAAATTAATAACTTTCTGTTTAACTGTATCTCAGGTCAAAACTTGGTAACTGGTTAACTAACAGGTCTTATGGCTTGGTAAGCGGCTAGACATACACTCTACGATGCTTACTAGCAAGTTATCCGCCATAATTCTGAAACCGCCGCCTTATATACCCTTCTGAAATTCCCGAGAACCAATCAAAATTCCGTTTTGAACCAAAAATTCCTGTGAGCCAATCAGAACTCATGTAAAACTCTGGAATTCTCTCAGGAAAATGTCTGACACTCACAGTATTCCTGACTAGACAAACAAGATACTTCAAAATGAACTTGAAAGGGTCACTAAAATGCCTGACAGTTACATAACTGGACATATTGGGTAGGGATAAGTACTTTACTTAAGTTTTATTACTAACAGCGAGCGTAAACTTAGATAACTAGACAACGAAAATGGTCTAGGCTGGACAAAAATATAGCAGACGACCTGCGCATGTATTGCTGTGTACTAAGACTAAAATAGTTCCACAATAAATCATTAACAGTTACAACTCATAACTGTTACTATGCACGATATAGATGAAAAATTGATAATGCGCTAATTCTTAACAGTTTGGCAAGTTCTAAAATCTTTAAACACAAACCGCCAAAAACTTTTATGATCATGTGGCCAACAAAATAGCTGACTACGTAGTGAAAACTTGTGGTGGGAGAACAGACGAAGTACCATTGATTTCTCTTCACTATGGGATTAAATGGATAACTTAATGAAGCGGTGAATTTTACAAAGTTAACATCATTATAGTCCATATAAAGTCCAATAAAAAAATGTTCTTTTTCAGGTTCCAGATGAACAGAATATAACGGTCACGGACACACGTGATGACAGTTCATGATAATTCAATTAATGATGTTGTCTCTGCATCTTGTTGTTATTTACTAAGAAATTAAGTTGTATTAAATGAATGTCACTAAGATGGGCGATTAATACGGACAGTTTTTGTATTAAGGTTGAACGATTATTACAATATAATAATTGCCGAAAGGAAAAATTTTTATTGACTAAAATGCTCTTAATAAACCAAATTGATACAGACACGATTTGGCTCCAACCAAGTTAGGACGTCTCCAACCAACTAGGTTGGACCCCTACATCAGTTGTTTTCTCGCCAAAGAATGAATATGTCGGGAGTGAATTTCTTCGAATGTCATTCAAGTAATCGCAAAACCATAGTCAGCAAAGCCCTGGTCCCTGGTGTAAACAATTCCTTTAATGTAACACCTTGCATTTAAATCCTCAAAAAGGATCTTGTCTTTAAAATGGCCCTTAAAAGATGTTACATTTCCTTTAATGTAACATCTTTTAAGGGATCCTTAAAGACCATCGGTATCGGTATTGATCTTAAATTTTACACGACTGTAATCTTGATTCATTTTGTCGAGAACGAATAGTAGTCTCCAACGACTGACAACGGAATTCAATTAAAGCGTTGGTTAAGGTAGTTACAACCGTTGATTTCTTACATTTAGTCAGACATGTGGACGTTTTCCATAACATAACATGTAAAATATTTAGCCCATTCACATCTACTTATATTCTAAAGCCATGTACATTTAAGGAATTCCCGACTAAATTTCAAGAAATTGACATTTTTTCTTCACTCAATTTTCTAGACATACGAATTTTTTTTGCAAAGCCTATGAAAAACATGAAAATGGATAATTCCCGCCAGATTTGTATTGCTTGTATCTCAAAATCAAACTCATGAACCTTTTATATTTTCCTCCGTATTGTCAATCCCATATTAAGTCTTAATGATTGAGAAGAATTTTTATGAAATTCTCATTTCTTCCATTCAAAGGCGGGAACTACCTCAAGTTAGAAATTTAGCGCCATTTCCTAAGTTGTTCAACAAAGAATCTATTTATTTCCTTAATTGATGGTACCTTTCATGAGCAATCAAGGATCCTTTAAAGACCATCGGAATCTTGAGGCATGTTCAATCTTCATGACTTTCTATCATATTTCTTCTGACTGTCTTGCAAGCTGGCCCTAAGAATGTTTGAAACGTATCAGCTAAACAAGGCTACGAGGATGAGAAGGTAGAAGGAATATCCTTCCAAGCAAACAGAGCAAGTGTCTACAAAACTTTCCGCCAAAAATAACTCCTTTCATATAATACACATCTTTTTTGGTTTTCAAATGAACGGTGTTACTGACATGACTTTGTGGCTATTGCTTTATGGCAGGCGTCCGTATCTAGAATCAATAGCTCTTCCAGACACACTAAGAGAAACATTAAGCGCTCGTCAAACCATGTTTGATTAAAAAGGGCTCCTCGATGGTCTTCAGTTCATCTAAACAGCTTATCTGTCTTGCCAGTATATCATTTAGTTTTCCCTGATTGACGTTGCTTGTAATTCTTTACTTTTCTGTTTCAAAACTCAGACCTTGAATAGCAAAATAATAGAAATTGTCTAGCAATTTACAAAAACCTTAAATCATAGTTCTTTTTTAACTTTAACTTCAAATTGAGCCTTGAAATACTTGTATATGATGCAGATTCAACAAAGGATTTTATAATTTCCCCCTGGCACAATGATATTGTCAAATAGACCACTGATTATATATATGAAAAAGAAAGGAAATGGGGTAAATGTCAAGGAGACAACATCCGTTATCCAGGTTAAAACGACCCAAAACAAAGCATCTAGGGGTCACCGTACGGTCTTCAACACAGTGAGGAACCTCACACCATATAGCAAGCCCTAAAATGGCCCCAAAATGTAAAAAGTGAATAAAGCAATGGAAACAAACCACATCCAATAACCCAAATATCAAGAAACTAAAATTTTATAAGAAGACACGGACAAGCCAATTACCAACCTATTCCTGACTTGGGTCAGGCGCAAAAATTGCGGTGGGGTTAAACTCGTTTTCTTGGATCCAACGCCCCCCCCCCCCCATGTGTGGTGAATGGCTAAAAAATAAATACAGAAAAAGACTCACAGCAAAAATCGAACTAGAAAAAAGTCCAACTTATAAAGACGAGTACCCTTACAATGAAGTACATAAAACATGAAAACAATACATACAGGTACTGTCCGGACAAATGCTCGCAGTTACTGACAGCTTAGCTAAGGACATAATTTCCGTTGACTATGATATCAAGCCTTCTTACATATGAAACTTCAATTGAAATACTTCTAAATAGATTTGGTATAACAACATCATCAATTATGAAAGAAGAACATGATATTGTGCAATGCCAAATACTGCCAATATGAAAAATTGTTTAAATTTAATTATGGCGTGAAGCATTTAGGAGATGATCAATATTTTTGCCAACAAAAACAAGAAGTAAAGATTAAACAACAATGCTGTATTTATATCCTTTATGAATAAGTTTGTTCAACGGATTAATAAGTTTGGAAGGACAATTTTTGAATTTATGCGCTTTGTAAATGATATTGCCATAGAAGTTTGGATGTGAAATGCCCTGATGGATAAGAACCCTGCATGTAGAGCTAAATTCTCTTAATAAGTCAATGTATCTATAATAAAATTTAGAGAATGTTTTTATGAATTTATGATATCTAAACCCTTGATGCAGAAGTTTTTCAGTGAGACAAAGATTTCGGTCGTTGAAGTCAGAAACAGCACTACATACTCGTGCATATCGAACAAGTTGTAAAACGTAGACCCCGTAAGAAGGGGCTAACGGAACATTGCCGTCGAGATGGGGAAAATTGACTATAGGGAAGGAGAAATCATCCCTTTTATCATAAACCTTAGTGTTTAACTTTCCTTGATTTATTGATATATCAAGATCAAGAAAAGGAGTATAATCACTGCTGCTATTGGATTTATTTAAAGTAAGTTCTGCAGGATAAATTTCATCTGTAAATTTAGAAAATTCAGGATTGTTTAAAGCCAAAATATCGTCCAAATATCTATATGTATTGATAAATTTATCCACTAAATGCTGTTTAGAGGGGTCTTTTTGAATTTTTGCCATGAATTGTGACTCGTAGCAATAAAGAAATAAATCTGCTATGAGAGGCGCACAGTTGGTACCCATGGGAATACCTATTTTTTTGCCGATAGACTGTATCACCGAAACGAACAAAAATATTATCGTTGAAACGTTGCAAGATAATTACAAACTTCTATCGGCAGTCCAAATTTGTTACACGAACTAACGCAGTATATATTATTTCGTCTGCAAATTCAATTTAGCAATAACCTGCAACTTAATCACGGGTGCTAAAGAATCACGAAACTGATAACTAATGAATGATATCCATTGGACAAGTATAGTATTTAGAATTGTCAAATACTTCAGACGACTATATAAAAATCAAAGCTCCGATGAGGCTGAATCTCGGAAGCCCTGAAAATCTACACGTGGCAAAAGAACTACTGCATTCGTCTTCATGTATTAAGTTATTCCGTAATACGTGAAAATAATCGGATTGTGTGATTTCGTATGCATGTCGATTTCATTACTATAAATATGCAATACACATGTCACAGGTTAAACAAATGTTATTTTCATCTTTGACAAATTACTTCGCGGCAGGCGCGTTGATCCGAGACGCAATATAAAGAAAACGAGTAATTTGATAAACGTGCCTATTGTTTTCAATTTGATATAACAACACCGTATTCAACTCAAGAAAATGAAGAAATATAACTTAAATACACAATGTATACCATCTTGAAAGAAACTTGCGCACTATATTTTATCGGAAGCACGAAGATCATTTTTGTGCTGCTTAGGCAGCATTATACGGTTGCATTGTCTCCAGACGAAATAAACAGCCAGATGTACCTCACAAATACGCATAACTTAGTTCATGTCTGGGTGTCAAGAAATAAAGACAGCGAGAGACTGCTGCACACATTCTAGTTATATTTTATTTAAAAATGCTCAAATGGAAAGTATGTGTAGTTCAAACAAAAATACAGCATGAAAATGTAGCTTAATTTGACCCTCGCCATTCGCGATTCGGTTCATTCATGAAAAATTCCCGCGATGTGCTTTAATATATTACAAGTTTTCATGAATGACTTCTACACGTAGTAAATGACTAAATACCGAAGTAAATGTTTCTATCGCTGTGGACTCTTTGATTCTTTCACTGTGGACTCTTATAGCAATATATCTTGAAGTTTATAATGCTTAATGTTAACATCTATTTTAAAAAATGTTCGAAATCAAGTTTGATTTCTTTACGACAGGTGTGCGCGTCAACTCCACAAACTTCTATATTTGGAAATAAACAAATGTGGAACTGTCGAGGTCAAGTGACGTAATCAAGGAACTATGGGATATATTCTTTATCCTAAGTTAAGTCCAGAGAAGTTCCGAAGTTTACTTTCGTTTCATGGTCAATGGAGTTGACAATTTAGTGCAGCTATCCACAAAAAAGATCGCTCCCAATTAAATGGAAATGTAATCAGATGGGGCTCATTATATTTTTTGAAAAGATAAACATCTTGGGAAGTGAGCTAGACCAAGTTTTAAATATTTACTGAGGTGATTACAAAATAAATAGGGGTTGAAGCGAGCAGGTGTGGAACTAATGTCCGCCCCACGAGGAGGAAATGTTCAGGATTGATTTGCTACAACGGGGGAACTGGTTGCTTGCTGATTTTAAATCACTTGCAGCGATTTCCTCCGTTTTGTTGCGAATCGTTTCGCAGCGACCATGATCACTGATGAATTATTGCAGTTGGTATACATTGTCATAACGGCGGATCAGTAGGCAATAGACTGATGCATGGAGAAACCGTTCACTATGTCGAGGGTAAGACGTTACAACTAAATTACATGCTTTTAGGGGAAAATTTTAAAAGTTTTTGTGATATATGATACATGTTGTTTCTTAGACTGTGTACTCTAAACTACATGTATGTCACTAGTATCAAAAGGGGGTGATGACATAGTGTTACCTTACAATCATGTGTAAGGAAACAAGTGCCTGTGTCTTAATACTACATGAATAGTATTTGAAATTCCCTTTAATATTTCAATCTGAAGGCAAGTCTACAAATGTACCAAGTGTACTTTGTTGTCATGACACCAGAAAAAAATTCATATCAATCTATACCTGGCAATATCTATTGATAGTATTTCTGAAAAGGCTAGTACCGTTTTCTGTACTCCATGCCTGTAGATATAACTGCTATTTCCTGTTGTTATATGTAGATCCACTTTATTTAATAATTATCATAAATATCTTGTTCTCCCTAGTATTTATGATGGTGCTTCCATGTTAGATTCAGGAGGATAATGTGAAAATTATTCCATAGTTTAACTGTTCACAGTGCAATGTTCTGTTGTACTTTAAAGCATGTTTCAGAGTAATTAATTGAATTAAAGTGCATCATTATAAAAGGGGTGGTCAAGATGCCTAAGTGCGATGCATTTTAACAATCACTATTCTTATGAAGTACTTTAATTCAATTTATTAATCAAAACTCAGTTTTTATTTCTTCACTTAACCTTTCATGTTCATTGCTTTTGTTGAATAATTTTTCCCATTTTGGCCAGTCAGTTTGCATGTAATTTTTTGCTCATATGCTTATTCTAGTGATGGACGTCATTGCGACTTGAGTGCACATTTCTATGCCCTCTCAAAAAACAAAAAAAAAAAACAGACGTTTTATATTGTCTGTTTGTTAACTTTTTGGTTTCCTGAGTTTTTTTCTATGTAACCACTTGACATACTGTATATTGGTGTATCTCATC
>MJUU01031997.1:0-19469 GCA_002080025.1 Modiolus philippinarum | reverse complement strand
AGAAAGTAGTCTGCATAAAAGCTCGTGTTTGTACGGATTTCCGAAATATTTCTCGATTGTCGTGTGTAATGCGCATGTAAATTTTCAACGAGAGAAGGTACACAGTTTTGTAAGTAGCCAGGAGTTAAATTATTTACCATTTTATAAAAAAGCAGCAATCTGTGTTTCTCCCTTCTACCTTTCAACGATTCCCATCCCGTTTCGTCATATAGTTTTTTAATTGCGGTTAATTTAGTACCTCCCGTAACGATTCGCATTGCTTCTATTTGTACATTTTCAATTTTATTTACAAGACCAAGATTGTTATTGTCCCAAACGACGTCCCCGTATTCTAAAATTGGTCTTATGTACGAGACATAGATTTTTTCCAATGTAAATCTATCGAGGATAAACCGGAATTTACGTAATATATTTAGCCTTTTATATGCTTTCTTTACTATATAATCGATATGGTCGTGCCACAAACCATTGTTTGAGAAGTACATCCCCAAGTGTTTATGACTAGTTACTTCTTGTATTCTACAATTATTCATATATAAGGGGGCATGAACAGGTTTGTTAAGTTTTCGAGAAAGTAGTAAGGATTCAGTTTTTTGGGGATTGAAAGTCATTGTTTTGACCATTGATGAATTTTCTTTAAGTCTTCGTTGAGCAATCTTGCAGTGTTGTCAGGACCGTCAACTATGAGATAAAGACTAGTATCATCAGCAAATAATTTTATACACGCATTTATATCCGAAACAATGTCATTAATAAATAAAATAAATAGTAAGGGTCCAAGTATAGATCCTTGTGGAACCCCTGCGTTAACAGGTTTCCAATCTGAAAAGCTATTATTTAACACTACGCGTTGATATCTCCCCAGTAGGTAGCTTTCCAACCATCGAAGCAAGTTTCCAGAAATACCGTACTGGTGTAATTTGAAAAGTAGACCTTTGTACCATACCCTATCGAAAGCTTTAATACAACTCGAATTTCCTTCCCGTTGTCAAGAGCCCTCCCGAAGTCGTTGGAAATATCAATTAGTTGGTTTATAGCAGAATCCCCTTTTGTAAAACCCGATTGATGCTGAGTAATATATACTTGTAGACACACCTCTCCATACATTTGGATATAATGCATAGGATAGAAATAGGTCTATAATTTTGAACCTCACTTGGACTATTACTTTTGAAGACGGGTGTGACATTTGCTCTCTTCCATGATGACGGAAACGATGACTTTGATAATGACAGATTAAACAATTTACATAAGGGGTATTTTAGCTGTTCTGCACCTTCTTTCAAAAGGCGAGGACTGATCAAGTCTGGTCCCGACGCTTTACTTGTATTTGATATAGTTAAAACATCTTTAACATCACTTTCTAGTATTTTAATATCATTTAATGTGTTTTCCGGTTCAAGTGGTTCAGGAAGGTCAGCACCTACCTCGTCAAGTTTTGTTTGAGACACAAAAAAATTATTGAATTCATTAGCCTTTTCTTCGTCGTCAGTGATCATTTTATCATTTTAAAACAGCGGAGGAATACCGGACTTTGAGGGTTTGATGCCAGATATCTGGTTACAAACTTTCCACCAAGAAGAAGTAGATGAATTTTCGCGAGAAAGTTTGTCAATTAAGTCACTACGATACTTGTCGCGTGCATGACGAACCGCGGACGTGACTTTATTTCGAATTTTTCTGAACTTGACCAACTGTTCAGGAGTATTAAGACGTTTGGCTTTAGTGTGAAGTCTATTTTTCTTCCGAATAAGTCGACGTATCTCATTGGTTAGCCACACTGGGTCTGATTTTCGTATAGTTACTATTTTGTTCGGAACGGTTACTTCGGCGGTTTTCAAAATTATATTAGAAATTTTGGTGGCTATATTGTCAATATCATCAGTTAGAAATATTCCATCCCAATTTGTTTCGTTTAATACTCGTCTGTATTCATCAAAATTACCTTGTTCATATAACCACACTTTTCGTTTAAATGATTTGATAACCGGTTTAGGAGCACTTATAAAACCGACAACTGGGCAGTGATATCGTATTTGATCTAACAATGGTGGACCGACACCAGTATACGGTACAAAGTTTAGACAGTTTGTTACAATAAGATCAATTAATGATGAAGACTGTTCAGTAAAATTCGTTGGGTCTTCTATCAGCTGATCTAGGCTATAACTCATACATATTTGTTTCATTTTGGAATTTAAATTAAATTGATTGTCGTTTCAATACTGTTATCGTTCACAGCAGACTCTATCGAGCTCTGTACATTTGTCCACATTTCAACACTACTTTGTGGTGGGACATAAAAAGTCCCATATAAAACTTTTTTTCCGATTGATTGACATTTGTACCCATACCACTTCGACACCGGGTGGTTCTAAGTCCGGTCGTCTAATCGCATGACCGCCGTGCGCGGTCCCGGCTGAAGAATAGGCCCGCAGCATCCTCTGAG
Source organism: Modiolus philippinarum (assembly GCA_002080025.1). NCBI lineage: Eukaryota > Metazoa > Mollusca > Bivalvia > Mytilida > Modiolidae > Modiolus > Modiolus philippinarum. The sequence continues at coordinate 17,020 of MJUU01031997.1, read as the reverse complement.
CTTGGAGTATGAGCCATCCTAACAGAGGACCCCGAGGGAACCCCGGGATATAGAAATAGGACCCAGTATCTCCGGCTTGCGGGGTGTGACCCCTCCTAAACGGAGGCTGACCACGAGGGTCCCGGGATATAGAAATAGGACCCATTCCGTGGTTGTGCGGGATTAATAAATACACAACCCATCTTTCGGATGGGATGTAAACTCAGGTCCACGTGTTGGAAGAAATGCCACGCTTCCTGCACGTTAAAGAACCCTTGTAGCAAGCTCTTTTTGGGGTGGTCCGTAGGTGATCGGCTACAAGGCTAAATTCCCCGCCCTTGACGATTTCACCCTACTTTTCCAGTGGCAGTCAGAATTTCCCGTCCCATGGCCATTTCCATACCCCAAAGTGATTATTTATCAACAAACTTGTTCTCGTCTTGATATAGCTGAAATATTGCTGAGTAGACGTTAAACAATATTCAATCAATCAATCAATCTAATCGCATGAATGTTTTGATTTATGTACACTATAACCCCTCCCCCACTTTTGTTTCCCTGTCTATCGCGCCTAAATGGAGAGTGATAGTTCATTAAGGTAACTGATTCGTCAGTTGTATTACCCTTTAACCAAGTTTCGGTAAATGATAATATGTCAAAATCTTTATATTCAGCGGTAATTAAATCAAGTTTAGGTATTAAACTTTGTACGTTTAGGTGTATAAAAGAAACAGATGTAGAAAACATTTCGTAAATACTGGAAATATCTGATACATCTGAATCATTTGAAGATGTACTCGATTGATCCTCCTCAGATGGTCCTGGATTTAATTCAATACCACCTATTAGTAATAAAAACTGTAACACAAACAATAAGAACGAAATAACGACAGCAGAGTCTAATAATATTTTACATTCACACTCAATGTCTGTTTAGTATTGTTTCTTTGATCGAATGCCCTTGAAAAGATCCTTGTGTTTTGTAAGAATAAAATTGTGACGTGTTAAATAATTAACCAGCGAAAACCTAAAATTCCTGTATATTGTATGTAAAAAGATGATGTACAAAAAAGGATAAACAGCGTCACTTTCATATTTATCTAAGGGGTTTTATTTGAAGACTTGTAAACAGATGAACTGTTTCTTTTCCTATTTAAAATTTGTATGAATCGTGCGTTTGTTAAAACATTATAGAGATACCGTGAATGTAACATTGTCGGCGATTTCCGTTTTTCTTGATTGGTACGTATCGTTAGTATCTCATTTCTGTTTCCATAGTCTGAATTTTTTTTTAATTAAACCCTTCTGTAGAAGATGATTGCAGTTGAGATATTGCGTCTCTTACTTCCGGTGGGTTAATATTTTTTGCAGTCCGTTCTATATTCTTAACATTTGTTTAATTATTTCTGTTCGCTAAATTTTCAAATTCTAAAAAGCAAGGCTTGCTGAGCGTTTTAAATATTTGAAAATTTTACAATCGAGAGTGTAGACATGACGTATCTGAATAGATACATTGTACAAATTGCTTCTCCAATATTTTAAATCGATACTTTACGATAAGTTGGGTCTCCTTTTCTGCTAATTATAGCAATAAATATGTTTTTTTTATCGTGACGGCATCAGGCATGGTCGCTTTGTATATTAAGACAATGACGGCAAACAAACATGACGTCATTGATTTAAAACACAACAATCTTTTCTCTAGAGAGTAGAAACATTTTTTTCGCCAAGGAGATTGAGATATCTTTAGAATTTGAGGGTGTGTCTCACACCCTCAAAAGAAAGTGGTAAGATAGAACGTCTCGTTCTATCTTACCACTTTCTTTTTGGGGGAGGGGGGACTGTCTCACTTCAATCGCTGTAAGTGCATATGTGCGAAAAAATCAAGATGTCTGCCATGGCTTCGAATTATCCATTGGGATAGATTCTATATTTCTAAAACTGGTCAGGTAGCGCAAACACAGGAAAGAAATTTTAGAAAAGATTATAACATTCAATCATTTTTCCATTTTTAGTTTATGATCCTAAATAGTTAATACCCAACATGAATTATTTTGATTCAGATGATGAGATTGACAAGTATCGATTTTATAGCTATTTATATATCAGGGAAGTACTGAAAGAACTCAATAACGGAAATCCTTGAAGAACAAACACTTTTTAATATTTAATCATATTGTGGATGAAGGAATATGGCCAAGGCTCTGTTCCCAGATAAAATTAAAGGAAAAGTAGGAATGGTGAACGTTGAAGATGTCATAAAAGATAAAAAAGCTATCGGTTAGTATATGTAAATCTATGTTATGTATATTGACACAGAAAAAAATATGTGACAATTGCTTTTAACAATAGGATGTTCTCTGGAGCAACTATCTTCTTTGACTCTCTTTTCCGTAGTTCCAGAAAGAGAAATGAATGCAGTCAATGTAAAATACTACAAACCTTTGTGGATAATTTCAAAACACTAGAGTTTGAAGATGTTTAAACTGTTCCATCATTGAAATGTTTAGAAGTCGCATCATATATTCATCATATCCTTGATTAATCCTACGTTAATCATGTAGATAACACAAAACCCAAGTCATGTTTTTTGACAAATATTAAGATAAGGTACAAGAAAATTAAGTTGTATCAGTAATGGTCCGTTTTTGACGTCATAATTGATTGACTTATGTGCAATGTCATATTTCTACCACTTTGCCGCGAATAAACTCCCCTTTTCCCGTAAATGTGCAATACGGAAACTTTATAAAATATCTTTGTTAACAGTATGGTGACTTCAACAGTTTTTCGCATTTTCCCATAGTGATATTAAAAGTTGTCTATTAACAAAAGAGTGTAATATTCTCATGGATGAAAACTTCATTTCTGTGAAGTTAAAGTTTTATACTTGTTTCTTACATGAAAATAAAATTTTCTCATTTGGCGACTAGTGCATGGGTGACTCCTATCAAGTGTCAATTTTTAGGAAATCAGATAGACGTGTCCTGTTTGTTTCTAGCTTTATGCTGCGACGTATAATGACATCGTCCAAAGTCAAGTGTTCGAGATCCACGTGGCTCCTTTCAAGGGGAAGGACCTCAACACTTGACTTTGGACGATTGATTAAAAGAATAAAAATATGGTGTGCAACGTTTTCTTGAACTTTAGCTGACAGCAACTTGATTTAGATTATTTGCTTATATGACTTAAATTGTGTCTTTGTTATTGCTCAGTTTTAAATATAGCCAGAAGGAGTGTGAAAATGAATAATAATCTCTCAGTCGACCTAAGCGTCTTTGCAGGAAACTTGATATAAATCTATCTATATTCACAGAGGTGTTTACTCCAGATCCTTGCATTTTCTAACAATATCAAATGAAATTTCAGATATTTTAAAATTAGTTTGTACATAGTGGCACTTATTTAGTTTTGTCCCAGAAATTGAAATCAGCCCCCCCCCCCAAAAAAAAAATGTTAAAAAAAAAATAATAAGAAAAACAAAAATGAAAAACAGGAAGGGTGAATTAGATCCCAGTAAGTGTATGTTAAAAACCACAAAGTACTTTGCCAAGACTCGAATATAAGACCCGTATCCGTGTTCTGTCTAAAATATCTTTCCTTTTGCAACTTTGTGTCCAATATAAAGTCACAATTTTCAAGTTTTCAAGAATTCATGTTTATGCCTAAATTCGTGATCAGTTCTACTTATTTCTTCTGCCTTTATTGTTTATAAGCTATGTCCGTGTGTGATATCGACCACGTCTTCACTTAGTATTCGTTTACTGAGATTCAGTGCTTGGGACTGGATGAGCAACAGAAAAAATAATTCAACATATGCGTTCTGTTAAATCATTGATCTTATTTTCTGTTGTAGCTATTTACTTCTCAGCACACTGGTGTCCGCCATGCAGACATTTTACCCCAAAACTAGCCGAGTTTTACCAATCCAGAAAAGACCAATTTGAAGTTATTTTTGTAAGCTTGGATCGAACCAAGAAAGACTTCGATAATTATTTCGATTCAATGCCTTGGTATGCAGTTCCATTTGAAGATGAAAGAAGGGTAAGTCAAAGTATGTAAAAAAATGTTTTTACAATCTACTCCACTACTCTTCAAGGCGGTTTCGCATGACATTAATTGTTTACAGTTTTTGAAATTATCTTTCTTTTATTTTGTAATTAATTTTACATGATATTGATCTTTTTATTCTGGACTTCAAGCAGTTTTACTCTAAATAATGATAATAGAAATAGGGCTAATCGAAAACCACTTAAAATTAGGATAGTATTAAATACGAATTATTAAGATCTGAGCTGGGAACGTCGCCTGGTGTTGGATACTGAAATGCCCTGTTTATGCTAGTGAGTAAGGTCATAAGACGGAAAGACTGTCCGTAATAAAGCTGAATACAAAATGTGTACGGAAGCGCTACGCTCTATGCAGTATAAAGACCTATTCTATATTAATCAATACAAGGGCATACTCACTGGAGGACTTTATTCTCTGCAACTACTCATTTCTTCCCTTTATAGTGGCAATCAAAACCATTGTTGCTTTTTTAAAATATTTTTTCTAAGTTGATATACTTTGATCTTGTCCTGATATAACTGAAATATTGCTCATTTGACGTAAAATTCGAACTAATTAATCAAACAACCAATCGATATTAAAGATAGTACAATTTGATGAGTTACTTCCCTTTCTGTTTACTTGTAATGTGAATGTTACAAAGGGGATAACAGGAAACATACAATGGCTGAAAATTACAGTCACATGCCACAATCTGCCACGGAACCACACAGGAAAAACACAAACAAGACAAAGGACAAACGTAAACAACGATAGGAACTCGGGACAGCCGGACTTGGTACCGGCACTAGCAAAAGACAGCGGTAGGATGGGTACCCAAACCCCCCCCTTTATCGAAACTTATAATAATTTGTTCTGTTATTTGTCTTTAGGATTCGTTACCAGCAAAGTTTAAAGTGAACGGAATTCCATCACTTATTATTGTAAATATCAATGGTAATGTTATGTCTACGAACGGAAGGGGAGAAATACATTCATGCAGGACCGGACAGCTACCAGGAACATGGACAAGCTAGGTGTCTATCCAGCCATGAAGTAGAGTTTTGGTTTGTTATTGTGAAGACTGTTTTGTCCAAGAACTTTGAATATGTTTTAAGAAAAAGTTGTATGAATTAAATGAGTCAACTTTTAAAATATTTTGATGCGCATCTCATCTGAAGAGAGTACGAGTGTAAGAAATTTTGTAATAGGAACTGAAATGCTGACCTTTTATTTTGAAGAACTTGCTAATAGAACAAGATGAGCAAAAAATTTTGAAAATCCATGTACGTATTATATTGAAATATATGACGTCAAAATTTTGCAGAAAACATTTGTCTCTAGAGAAATTATTTCAATTTCCATTAGTTGTATAGATGTGTTAAAATATATGAAAATAACTAAATACCGAAGTTACTGTGAATTTGCGCATTTCAACAACTTATGTCTCCTCAGTGCAGATAAAATCTAAACGTTTGGAAGACCATAAAGTCAAAGATGTTTAAAAACTGATAGAGAACAGATTACCAAATATGATCTAAATAGAAAGCCAAAATACGCTGAGAACAGAGCTTTGCATGAGGGAGATACTCCTTAGTTTCAACAAAATTTACAAAAATTAGTTATTGTAAGGTTCCAAATAGAATCGGCTTTCGGGTCAGCACCGAAGTACTTACTACTGGGCTGGTGAATACCCTCGGGGACTAACGGTCCACCAGCAGAGGCATCGACCCAGTGGTAACAAATAGCTAAATACCGAAGTTACTGTGAATTTTGATTCTGAATATGCGCATTTCGATAACTTATGCCTCTTCAGTGCAGATAAAATCTAAACGTTTGGAAGACCATAAAGTGAAAGATGTTTTAAAACTGATAGAGAACAAATTACCAAATATGATCTAAATAGAAAGCCAAAATCAGCTCAGGACAGAGCTTTGCATGAGGGAGATACTCCTTAGTTTCAACAAAAATTACAAAAATTAGATATTGTAAGGTTCCAAATAGAATCGGCTTTCGGGTCAGGGGCTGGTGAATACCCTCGGGGACTAACACTCCACCAGCAGAGGCATCGACCCAGTGGTAACAAATAACTAAATACCGAAATTACTGTGAATTTTGATTCTGTATATGCGCATTGGAAGTTTATAAAATTTTATACATTGGCTATTTTGTGCATTGTAAAATGACCCATGACCAAGAAAATGTAATACATGTGCAAAACATATTAACCTTGTTGGAATGGATAAAACCCGAGGATATCGCATGTTTCTGAAATCTGACACCCATTCTCCCTTAACTTCGCCACTGTTTAAAAAATGCCCAAGAACTGGTTTTTGGTCAAATGTTCTCGATATTTTCCTTTTGAGGAAATAAACATTTCCCCCAGTAATTAAGAAATTATTCTAAGGTTGTTTTTTTTGAATTCCGCCTAAAAAGCTAAAAACTTGATATATATGCCAATTCTTCATGCGTCAACAAAAAATGAAGAAATTGTTTCCCGAACCTCCGCTTATATCAGTCCGTCGTCCCAAAAATCTGAAGGATATCCTCGTTAGAGCCAAACTTCCATCACCTGAAAATGGACAATTTAAAACATGTTCCGACAAACGTTGTCTTCTGTGCAAATTTAGTTCTTCTACAAAAATCTTCAAGAGCACAGCAACCGGTGACACATACAAAATATTTACCGATTTATCCTGAAAGTCAGATTATGTCATCTTTCTCATCACTTGCCCTGTTTGCCATCAACAGTATGTCGGCGAAACGAAAAATTCACTCAACCTGCGTATCAACTTGCACCATGACCACATTCGGAAAAAGGAAAGTGTATCTGTGACGTAGCGTCATTAAAAATTATTTCTACGGTAAACATTAAATGTTAAATTGCATTTAAATGCGTGTCAAACACTTTAATAAACTTCTTCTCAAACTGTTTTCTGTATTCTTCTGATTCCGTTTAGCATTTGTAGAATGGGATTATTTTGAATTTTCCTCCCGCGCACACATCTAAATGCGCGCTGAGAGGAATTTGTCTATATTCCGGTTAGACTTAATGCATGCTACAGCTTAGGGACACTTTGTGGGCGCAACTCCTCGTAAACCACTGAACGGAATATGCTGAAATTTTGTTTGAACAGTTGCCACCATATGTACTTGATCATATAATGCCGCAGTTTTGAGTTGAGAAATTTAACGGGAGTTATGGGACTTTATCGACTTAACATAGGAAGACTTTGTGGACACATCTCCTCAAAATCCAATAAAGGGATTTTGCTGAAATTTTGCTTGGCTGTTTGCCACCTAATGCAGTTGATCATATCCTGCCATCATTTTGATTCGCAAAATTTTACATGAGTTATGGGACTTAATCGACTTTACTGCAGCGGCAGGGGACATAGCTACGCGTAGAAATCTTGTTTAGATTAAATCATTCATTATGAATATCTAAATTTTCGGCAATCCAGTGTTTATTTTCATATACATGTTTTTAGATTTTCGTTTCCATGTTATGAGATGTAATGTACATAAAACGACAAACCTTTCTGTGATAAGAAGATTAGTGTCAGATTTCATATTCAGACGCCATCACCATTCGCTTGAGAAAAGTTCTTTCTGAACTGAAACGTGGCGTTTTATTTTAAAGTTTTTGAAAATATAGCATTTTAGTGTTGTTATGATTATAACACATAGACATATATATATTGATGTATAATAAAATTGAAACGTCAAACAATATATTGTATGTGAAAAGTATATATAGGTGCACATAACAACAAAACACTGAATATAATTATTAATATATTACAGAACATAAAATTATTCCTAGATAACAGAACAACGCTGCTATTTCCTACTCCTGTAAGAGGTGAACTTGCGTGATTAGCTTAGATTTTAAATCTTGAGTTAGTTTAAAGATTTTTTATAGACGCCGTTTAATTTGAAATGCACAAGGAATTTTTAATAATTGACGTATTTACTGTTCTTCCTTCTATATTTGAAGTTCTACCTTCAGACAATCATGAAAATGTATTGTTATTGTTACAGCACACATACGTATAATCTGTTTGATTTCACGTTGCTACGAATACAACAGTTTTTTTTATTAGAGTGTCAGTTTAAATATGTGTGGACTGAACAGTATAATGCATAGACAATGACAACATCGGAAACAAAGATATAACGCTAGTTCGGTGGAGAAAAGAATCGTGAAGACACACATACAAAGATGAACAATACGAAACCAATAAAAAAGTATGCTTGTGGTCAGGTGCACGGGTAAAGTAAGCATCTCCTGCTTTTTATGTGACACCTGCTGTGTTGAATATGTCAATTCCAGAAATGAAGTCAAATCCAGCAGAAAAAAGCAAACTTAAGCTGTGAAAGGGATAGATCTGTTGCCGTCTGGGAAACAGATAGCCTATAGCGGTCGACAAGATTGTGGTGTCGACTGTTAAAAACTCTGCGATGATTACTTCGAGCTCTGAGTTAATACCCTTTTTAGCTCACCTGGCTAGAGCCAGAGTGAGCTTTTGCCATCCGTGCGTCCGTCCGGCGTAGGCTTTTCATTAAACGATCTTTTCCTTAGAAAACACTGGGCCAATTGTAACCAACTTGGCTATAAAAGTCCTGAATTTGTCCCCTTCAAAAAAGGGTTCGTCAGATCCGCGCTATATCCAAGATGGCTGCCAGCAGGGCACATAGTTTTAACATTGCACCCTATAAGAAAACACATTCAAAGATATTCTCCTCTGAAACAGTCCACGCTTTATCCAAGATGGCCACCAGCGGGAAACATAGTTTTAACATTGAACCCTATGGGTAAATACATTCAAGGATCTTCTTTGAAACTACTGGGATTGGAATCAAACTGGGTCCAATAATCCTTGGCTGGTCCCCTGCAAAAGATGTGTTTTTCAGGTTTGCGCTCAATCCAAGACGACGACCAGCGGGAAACACAGTTTAAAAATTGGAGACTTGGAAGACACATTCAAAGATTTTCTTCTCTGAAACTGCTGAGCCAATAGGAACCAAACTTGGCCATAATAAAATTTGAGTGGTCCCGTGCAAAAAGGTGTTTTTCAGATCCTCGCTGTATCCAAGATGGCATCTAGCAGGCAAAATAGTTTTAACATGGAGCCAATTGGAAACCCATTCAAAGATCTTCCCTGAAATTTAACTTGGCCACAATGGTCCTTGGATGGTCCCCTGCAAAAAGGCATTTTTAAGATCCCAACTTTATCCAAGATGGGTGCCAAAAGGAAACATAGTTTAAACATTTGACCCTATTTGAAACACATTTAACCTAAAACATAGTTTTAACATTTGACAATATTGGAAAAACATTCAAAGATCTTCTGATCTGAAACAGTTGAACAAATTGGAACCAAACTTGGCCAAAATAGTCCTTCCATGGTCCTCTGCAGAAAAGTATTTTTTTCAGATCCGCGCTGTATCCAAGATGGCCGCCAACAGAGAACATAGTTTAAACATTGAAGCTAAGGGAAAACGCATTCAAAGATCTTCTCTCTGAAACCAGACTTGGCCACAATAGTTCTTGGGTGGTCCCCTGCAAATTAATATGTTTTTTTCAGATCCGGGCTGTATCCAAGACGGCTGCCAACATAGTTTAAACATTGGACCTTATTGGAAACACATTTAACCTGAAACTACTGGGCAAAAGAAAAGTGCTTATAGGTTCACACTTCATCCATTAAGGCTGCCAGAAAGGAACATAATTTCACATTTGACCATTTTGAAACACTTTGTTCTTTCCATAAACCACTGGGCGTATTTGAACCGTAGTTTAACTTTTCCCCTTTTACATAGACTGTAAATTAAGGTCCAGGTGAGCGATATAGGCCATTGGGAACCTCTTGTTTAAGCGGTCTATTTGTAAGCAACCGATTACTATAAGTTAAGTCACTGTTTCGACCACACGCTCCTTAGAAGCAAATAAGCTAGGAGATGAAAAACCTCATATGCTAGCGCTGATAAAATGTTGCTACAAAGAAAAGAGAAGTTAACAATTAGAAAAATTAAGTCATTGCTTTAGTCATATACATCTTAATTTGTAGTCTAAATCTGTTGTCAATTTCTAGATTAATGTCAAGCTGTAGTATCATTAATTTGGAGCCTTTTTGGATAGATGAGATGAAGAAAATGGTGGTTAAGTACATGTTTAACGAAAAATGAAATAAAAGGATTTGCGTTGTGTCTACCTATTATACTTAACTTCTATCTCAGTTCATCATCCGTACGGGAAAATATCTGTGAATTAAATCTTTTCGCCGAGTTCAGTTGTCATTAGGAAAGGTAATATAAAGTGAAGAAGACTAGAGTTTTTCAATATCCCCATTTCATTTACACCGCTTTTTGAAACACTATATTTTTTAACGCTCTCTTCAACAGCTGTCAAGATGGATGTTTACAGCTTAGAAATAGGTTTTGATGAATATTACGCATATCCAGCTGAATGTTTGTTCGGAAATTTGTAAAATTTTTGCATCCTCTACAAAGAAAGAGGAGAGCATTGTCTTCATCCCTTTTTTTTGTAATGTCTCCGCCTTTGACAGCTTAGTAGCTATTTCGGTTTGATTTCCACGGGAAATGTCAGTTCCCAGCTCTCTCTTTAAACAATCGATGTATGATTTTTACAAATAAAAACAATGTTATTTCGGGCATTAGCTGAAGTAACAACGATATATTTATCACGAACAGAGGACACGTCTGGGAATATCAACATTATCGAAAAAAAGATGTTGCTTAGTTCTTGTAAACCCTTGTACTCGTTCATTTCTGATGTAGTGTTATACACCATCCACAAGAGTTTAAAATTTGGCTCCAAGTTCATAGATTAAAGTTTGCGGAATTTAAGTGTTTTTGCAAGCATATCATGATAAAATGTATTTTCAATGATGTTCAAGTTTCCAGTTATGGACTATATCTGATCATGAACAGTCGGGTAGACTTGAGGTTTTATAATACACGTTTACGTTTGAAAATTTTAGATGCAATCGGTGAAGTTTATGTATAAGAAATGGTTGGAAGGGTGTGTTTTTATAATGCGGAGTTTTCTTTTTACATTTCTATTAAATCTTTTTTATTTTGACATTAAGAATACTATAACAGATTTCGGGTCACCCGTGATATGACACCAGACCAGTATTGTGAATATTTAGAGTACTGCAATCTTTTATATGTAAAAATCTTGCAGTTGTACTCTCATAACTAAAGGATAAACCAATGTTTATTTATGGCGGTCATGATATGATAGGAAAAACATTTTCAAATTCAGTTTATTACAATTAGTAGTGTAAAAACAGTGACAGGGAAATGTATTGTAAAAATAGCTTTCAAAGGAAGATGAGATCGTATAACATCCGTTTCCGAACCGGATTAAGATTAAAAGAACTCATAAAATATATTTTCATTTGAAGGGAGAAAGATATTTTTATGAAGATGTGAAAGCGATGCTCTTTTCCTAGAAATGACGAATTTATTTAACAAGACGTTGGTTGTTTAGAGAAATCTTTACTAGATAAACAGTTGATACACAGTCATTGGTGTCATTACACTAAACACTTGAAAATTTATGATGTACATGGTCTAACTTTTCTTCAGATGATCTGTTATTAAAAGCTAACTACTAGGTTGCTTAAAAGTTCAGAAGACTTTTTTTTATGTACCCCGAGGACAAAGTATTCCAGGCCATCTAGCTAATAACTAACAAAATACCGAAGTTACCGTGAATTTTGTTTCTGCATATGCGCATTTCGACAACTTATGTCTCTTCAGTGCAGATAAAATCAAAACATTTGGAAGTCCATGAACCGAAATACGTGCAAAAACTGATAGAGAAAAAATAACCAAAAGGATCTAAATAGAAAAGCCGAAATCAGCCAAGGACAGAGCTATGCAAGAGGGAGATACTCCTTAGTTTTAAACAAAATTTTCTAAAATTTAGATATTGAAATTTCCAAATAAACTCGGTTTTCGGGCCAGCACCGAAGTACATGTACTGGCTACTGGGTTGGTGAATACCCTCGGGGACTTACAGTCCACCAGCAGTGGCATCGGCCAAGTGGTAATAAATAACTAAACGTGAATTTTGTTTCTGCATATGCGCATTTCGACAACTTATGCTAACTGATATACAATTACAAAATGGCACAACTTGTAACTCACAGTACACTGCATCACTAAAGTAGTGGGTCCCTTCAGTAATACGATAATTTCAATCGTGTTCGTGTTGAGTATTTATTATCGCTCATACCCTGATATACGGACTCAGTACTCAGAACCGTCGGTTCAAAAAGGAACAATCCAAGAACAATTGCAACATAGGAAAAATAAAGAAACAAAGAGACATAATATGAGTATGGTACAGAAAAAAAACATGAAGACACTGGAGTTTTCTATGTATCGTGTGCGTTTTGTCACATGTACATTCACTCCATATCCTTTCATTTTTCCTACATACTGCAAACCGGGAAATTTTCGCAGTAATTTGACAAGGTTTTAGTTCGCGCATTTTTGAATTCGCGCTGCAAAATAGTTGACAATTGACTTCAATAATACAAGTATATTCGAGCAGTTTTATTTTCGTGTTTCCATTTCAAACGCGAAAATCGCGAAAATAAAACTGCCGCGAAAATTTCCCGGTTTACAGTACACATACAGAGATGAAAATAACAGACCCAAAACAAACCATGGTTGGGATCAGATGCACCACTAGATAAAGCATCTCTTGCTTTATACAATACAGCAACCGTATTAAAACATGTCCTTTCCGGTAGTCAAGTCAAATCCAGTAGAGGAAAAAAACAACTGCAGCTGTAAAGAGATAGATTTGTTTTTATCTAGGAAACAGATATCCCACAGCGGTTTACAAGATCGTGATGTCGACCGTAAAACTTCTTAAATGATAACTTCAAGTTACCAGCATTGTCAGCATCGTTTGACTATCGCCGTTGTCACTTGTGTCACTGTCGATGTTTTTTGGCCATCACGATGTTTATCTTACCAATGTGAAAATACATTTTTCAGTATATCCCGAGTATATTACCGTGTCCTGTAGACACGCGAATTACCTTAGTTACATTAAATATCTAGACAGGGTATTGTTTGCTGGTACAAGTTCTATCTGCTCAAAATAAATACTGTTATGCAAACGAAATTCACACACGCATCAATGATAAGAAAAAATTTCAGTCTTGAACATAGTCAGAATATTACATAAAAAGTTCCAGTCTTGAACATAAGCAAAGTATTACATATTTAGAAGTAAGTGAGAACCGAACGAACAATTCAAGAACAATTGAAACGTCAGTTAAACAAAGAAACAATATGAACAAGGCACAGAAAAAAAACACACACATATACAAAAATGAACAACACGAACCCAACAAAAAACCATGAGTGAGATCAGAAGGCAAAGCATTCGATTTCGACTTTCTAATAGTAAAGTTAATAATGTTCTCACATCATCGGCATTCGGCGTCTACATTTCACAACTTATTGTCTTGTCTATGGATGGTACAATTTTGTCAATGTAGAAAAATTATTGTCCTAAAAGCTTATAGGCCTACATCCGTTTGGGTTCTACCACTGATGTAAATATCAGAATTGACATTTTCCCCCCAGATTTTCGCCTTATCTGCATTTTTGCTTAAGTTTTTATTTTTTGACTATGATGTATTTAATTTTACTCTGCACAAAAAAGTAAACTTTCTTTAGATTAAAATGCATCCATTAAAATATCTTCTTAATCATGTGATGCAGTATAATCCGAAATGTTTGATAATTTCTTCTTAAATTTTAGCTATAAAAACTGTTCGAAAACAACTTTATTGAAGGGAGATAAAAAGGTACACAATTCTGCTTCTATGTAACGTCGGTATTTTGTTATTTATTTCCACTGGACTGTTGGTCCTCGAAGGTATTTTAAACCAATACCCATTACTTTTGCCCTGACCGAAAATCGATTTCATTTAGAATTTGCAATTTTTCAATTTTTGAAATTTATATGTAAACCTATGAGGTATCATCCTTGTGCGAAGCTCTGATCTTAGCTTATTTTGGCTCTCCACTTAATTGTTCTGTATCAGCTATTATAAATCATCATCAATTAGTATATGGGCTTCCAAATATTTCGAATTGATCAGCACTGAAGAGACAGATGTTGTCAAAATGGTAATCCGCAAATACAAAATTTTCAGTAGCTTCGGTAATATGCAATCTGATCCAAGATTCAAACTAAAAAGCTCGAATATTAGAATCATTGGTAGCCAATAATGGAACAGTAAAAAATATTGTGCGGTTATACGGATGTAAACTTGGATTCTACTGGCTGATTAACCACCTGCTAAATAACCATGTCCACCCTACACAAGACAATCAATAATCATGATAATGTAGTGTTTCACCTACATGTAGACCAAAGTCATTCAAAAGCGTACATAGAGAATTGTACGTAAGGGCAAAATTCAAAAACATGCAATAAGCATGGATAAATAAACATATCGTAATTAAAGTTTACTTCCACGTAATGTAAAACTAATTTCAGCCTGATATTTACATTAAAAAATTAAAATGTGAAATACATCTATATTTGGAATAACATGTAAATTATATGAAATATTTTATTTGCATTCATTTTCAAAGGTTTTTGCTCCATGTATTACGAAACACCATGTAAACTTTATCATGTTTATACAACATGAAAAATCAATACATCATTCGGCTGTGTATTGTCCAGTCGAAGCGTTTATGTGTTTAATCGTGTAGTTAAATGTAGGTCATTTTGTAATTATCGTTTTCTACAAACAGGTTTGCATAACCGCACAAAAATGTTATCATGCATTGAACCAACAAATATGATTATTTAGATAGTGTCGAAAATGGTTGAACGGCGCGACACTATCTAAATAATCATATTAGTTGGTTCAATGCATGATAACTTATAATCCCTGTCCCTCTCTTATTTTCTACTCTCAACTTGCACTTACAATGTACATTGATTTAGATGGAAATGCCGACTCATAAATTAAAAAAAGGTGAATAAAATATTAAGAGTATTGAAAGTGCGCTACGGTAAAACGGTTGAGAAGTGCATCTGTTATAATGCATTGTGGGAAGATTAGACGAAATCAACATACGAAATGTTGAATTTAAGCCGGAATGGATGAATTTTCTGTTCATTTTGATTTTCAAGAACTGAGATACTCTTGACATTAACTGTGGAATTTATCGGAATGGCCTCTTCCTTGTTTCTATTTGTGAAAACTTTTATGAAATTAGTCTCGTTATACAAATACTAAATCACAATTTATGAACGTAATATCAGTAACGGACATATAATTTTTACTTAATAAGATAATGTTGGTATGTGAATTCACGCTGTTTAATACCAAGTCATTATGTTTTGCTCCAGGACGAAATGATAGCTGTTAGTCCATTCTAGAGCGACAGCTGTGAAGTACATATGCGATAGAATTCTAGTGCAACTGCTCTGGTTGATTAGTGTTCCGGGAAAACAAATGCGATCGTTGAGAAGGCACAATGCGATAGTTATTAAGGGCATATGCCCTTGCTGATTTATGTTCTATAACACACATTAAACGAATTTTAATGATTTTCATTATGAAGGCAAAACATCCTTTTCAAATTTTGGATGATACTTTGGTTCCACATCGTTTTTGCTTCTTAGAAATGTCAGCCGTTTTGAAATATTTTTTTCCATTGCATCTTGTTCGGAGGGTCAAAATATGCCTTAATTTTCGCTTAAATCAGATAAGTTAAACTTTTTTACGTATTATGGCGGCCATTTTGAAAAGAAAATTTTGCATAAATTCCTTCCTCTCATCTTATTAAACATTTTTACGAAACAGTTTCTGGGAAATTGGAATAGGCGGCCATTTTGAAAATTTTGTCCATGCGTCTTTGAGAAATATCCAGACAAAATAGCGGAAGAAAGAGAAAGAAAGAATGCATGGACAAAATTTTCAAAATGACCGCTAAGAACTTTTTCTTAGAAATATCCAGACAAAATAGACAGAAGAAAGAAAGAAAGAAATATGTAGTAATAATAAAGAAACAGACCGAAAGCAATTTGTCGTCACGACTACGTCTTCGGGGACACAATTAATCTAAAATGGGACGACGGATTCACAACAAAGTGCTGCAACCGTGAACCAAATGCACGATATGTTAAGCTGAAAATCAAGAAAGCTCGACAGCAAAATAAAATAAAATAAACGAAAAGGTAAATAAACAGCAATAAATAAAAACAAAACTGAACAAAAAAAGTTGTTAATATACCTAGAGGACAAGAAGAATGATACCAACAGAAACCTATTTGGATCCCACTAAACAGCCCAGTCACTACAGTTCCAATACATGCACTATATACTCAGCCTAGGAATTCGATTGTTATATGTTCCAATTCTTTCCAAGGACAGTATGATAAACAATGAAATTTGATGTCCAGCAAAAATCCAGCTACGAAAGTTACCTTAAAAATAATTGCGTATACGTTAAAATGATAAGTATTATAGTTGCGGCTGTCTTGTGTTTTCCGTTTCAAGGTCAATATTTCCCGGACATTGATTTAAAACAATAACTATGATTGTATTGTTACTTCGGTATTCCACCGTCTCTATTTTATGTGGCGCAAACGCTTACGAATATACTTATCAACCAGCGCCCATGTACATCTCAACCAGTGCTTATGTACATCTCAACTAGTGCGAGTCCTACAAATATACACTTCTCAACTATAGCAACGATAATCATACATGCACTGACAAACAGAGCTGTGTTTCGGTTTAGAATCACATTTTACTTTATATTGTTGAAAATTCGGGTAGTTTAGGTTAGTGAGGACAGTGATTAAACCATAAAAATGGCGGGATAAAACTAAAAATGTTCAGAATGGAATGAAATATGACAGGAATGTTACTGAGCATGTGTAGAAACGAACTTTGGTTTTAAA
>MJUU01031996.1:4592-44738 GCA_002080025.1 Modiolus philippinarum | reverse complement strand
GAGGGTATTCACCAATCAAGCAGCCAGTACTTCGATGCTGGCCCGAAAACCGATTTTAAAAAAAAAAAAATGGAATATCTTAATTTTAGAAAATTTTGTTTAAACCTAAGGAGTATCTCCCTCTTGCATAGCTCTGTCCTTAGCTGGTTTTGGCTTTCCTATTTAGATCCCATTGGTAATTTGTTCTCTATCAGCCTTTACGCATATTTCGATTCATGGATTTCCAAATGTTTTGATTTTATCTGCACTGGTGAGACATAAGTTGTCGAAATGCGCATATGCAGAACCTGAATTCACAGTAACCTCTGTATTTTGTTATTTCCTAAATTAATGCACCAAGAAATTGTTTTACTGAAATACAATATTTTCTTTTCTGAAAAGACTACCTCTTGCGAATTGAAAAAAAATAATAAAAATTTATAAAACAGAAATATTGAACAAGATTAAGTGTGTTTTTGATACAAAAACGATTCTCCCCTTCCAGTACGTAATGTTATTTGAGTTATAAAACCTAAGAAGTTTTATGTTGCCACCAGGGGTCCAATCATTTTAGCTAGACGATATTCACAACTAAGCATGATGGTCAACAATCTTGTGAAGCTAAGTTGAAATCTTTTGCAAATGTCGAAAAATTAGCATCCACAAACTTATAGCAAAATTCTAAGTCAAAACGGACATAAAGCCCACAAAAAATGACCAATTAATTCGGCGAGACAATATGTGTGAACAATCCCGTGAAAAAGTTTGTTTGAAATCCGATGAAAGATGCAGGAGAATTGGCATTCACAAACTTAATTTTGCAAAATTCTAAGTCAAAAAGGGGCATAACTCCTACGAAAACTAGCCGCTCAATCTGGCGAGACGATATGCACAACTAGGCATGATGGTCAACATTCCTGTGAAGTTTGGTTGAATATTTTACGAAAGGATACAGAGTAAATGAACATGAGACCATAACACATATGTTAACTCCAACTGCAATAATTTTAATGAGCTGTATGGCCATTTCGGAAATTTATTCCTCATCAGCAGCACTAGAACCCCAAAAAAGGGAAATCCATAGTTTCAAAAAATGTTAAAATGCATAAAACCAAACGAAATCAGAATAATCATTAATATCAAATATAGCTAAGGACAAAACTACGATGGTGGGAGTTAATCCGTCAGTTGAAAGATGAAAGATGTAGAAGAACTGGCGTCCACAAAGTTTGTGACGGACGACAGACGGAAAAAACAAAAACAACAGGGGAGACTTGATCTTTTATAAGTTTCACATGACAGTGATTTGTTCGTTCTTTTTTTCTTCTTTTTTTTTACTTGCCTATCCAGTTTATAATTTTCTTATCCCTCATTTGGAAATGCTAGCTGATGTGGTGAAATTTGATTTGAGGATCTAAAATTAATATACTGATTCAAAGCATATTACCACTAGGTCGATGCCTCTGCTGGTGGACTGTTATTCCCCGAGGGTATTCACCAGCCCAGTAGTCAGTACTTCGGTGCTGACCCGAAAACCGATTTTATTTCGAACCTTGCAATATCTAAACTTTTGTAAATTTTGTCGAAAACTAAGGCGTATCTCCCTCATGCAAAGCTCTGTCCTTAGCTGATTTTGGCTCTACAATTCTATCATATTGGGTATTTGTTCTATTAGTTTTTAAATATATTTGATTTGATTGTCTTCCAAAGGTTTAGATTTTATCTGCACTGAAGAGGCATAAGTTGTCGAAATGCGCAAATGCAGAAAATAAATTCACAGTAACTTCGGTATTTAGTTATATATAAGATATTTCCATGATCAAGACTATTACATTACAATTTTAGACTGGTCTAGACAGGTCAAGACTCTTTTAGTACTGAATCAGACTAGTCGATACAGGTCAAAACTCTTTCAGAACTAAATCAGACTGGTCGAGACCGAGACTCTTTCAGTACTATATCAGACAGGTCGAGACTTTCCTGTAAAGGTTCAGACTAGTCGAGACAGGTTGAGACTTGTTCATTACTGCCCTAGACTAGTCCAGAGAAGTCGAGACTCTTTCAGTACAAGTTAAGACTAGTCGAGACAGGTCAAGATTCGTTCAGTAAATTTCAGACTGAATCAGACTTTGGTCGAGACTATTTAGTAATTTTCAGACAAGTCGAAACTGACAGAGTACTTCCCAGTACTTTGCAATACAAAAAGTGCCCGTTACAGACTTTTAGCGTTTTGTAGTGAATATATGCACTTTTTAAGTCTATTTTCTGTTTTCATACTTGACACACAGCAACCGGACCACGGTGACCATGTGTTGTACACCAAAAGTATTACTAGAGTGTCATTAATGATCGATGGCCGCAAAAAGTAATCAGTCGATTAACTTATGTAATTATTTAGCATTGTTGCTAAGTCAGGAGGATAACAAGTTATAAAGATATTTATACACAAAATTTGGACATTCCATCCAGTTTTGTTACAATTCAGATCATGCAACGCCAGATAATGTTAGATGTGTAAATCTTGTACAACTTATTGAGATGTTTCATGGCAGGAAAAGTTCATATGATTGGGCAGTCATTGTAAACTTCATTTTTTGTAAGTGTATATTAGACATGGTCGCCTTTTTATACGGATGAGAGAAAAAAAAATGACAAAGGGGCCGTTGTGAACTTACTATAATGTATAAGCAAAGCTCATGTTTGAAGGTCTCATGATGACTTCCAAATGAGGAATTACAATTAAAGCGTTGTTCCTTTGCTTGAATTTTCCGTGTATTTGTAGAATAATTTCCTGAAAATCGAATCTATTTTTATTCCAAAATAATTTTAAACGAGATCTCATGGAGAATTGAACAATTTCCTGATTTTGGATTGCATGGAAGCTTCAACGGAAAAATAGACTTTACTATTGTATCTGAGCTCAATTGACAAAACAAAGAACAAGAAACTGTAAAATTTCTACTGTGAACATAAGTTCAAGTTGTTTAATTGAAGAAACCAACGGAGACTAGGTGAGTAATTATCTTTGTAACATTTAGGTGATTGTTATAAAAGTTATTTTTGAAGTATACATATACGTAATTGATAAGATACGAGTATAATTTGTCAGGCTCTGGTCTTGCCCTGCACTGCCATAGCTGTCCAGTATTGGTCTGTCTATTTTTGTTTGTTGCATTATATGTCTTATCAATCATAATGTTTTTTTTTGTATTTTGATGCTCTTCATCGGTTTTGATTTGTTTAATAAAATTCATAATCTTATTCTTAATTATGACATTAAATTCTATATCATATAATTTAAGGTTGGTTAGAAGATTTGACCGGGAACTGGACAACATCATTTATTGTCACGGGAGGTATTTACATTTTAGCGACAATCTTTGTTTTACTAGGACAATGCTTGTGTGCACAAGAACCCAAAGGAAATGAACCAGAACACATTGTAACTGAAATAAATAACGGACAGGTAAAACCAGAGAGTATTCCGATGTTAGATGTCAATTTTGACAATTCAAATCGATGAAGAGATATATTTGGTGTCAAGAATCTTCTGAATACCTAACATCGACAGACTAAGCGGCCGAGTAATACCGTGTAAGTGGTTGAAGGAGGGACTTCCAAAGTATAAGATTATTTTTGACGTATTATGAATAATGTCTGTGTCATAAAGAGATGTCTATATCTATAAGACAGGGTCTGATAATTGCAATCTTGTATGTCAAAGAAGTATTATAGAAAAATAATTTGGAGTAAATGCACATGAGACAAAGTCTCTACAAGTACATGGTAAAACCACGCAATCAAACAACGCTATTGTTGTTCTTCTTCATTTTGAAGTCACCATGAGGTGTTCAAAAATAGAATTAGCTCAAATACCATATCTAGTTCAAGACGGAAGTAGCACCGGTTTGCACGGGATTTATTTCTACAGCCGAACAATGCCATATTAGTGCGAATGCGGGATCGTCAGCAAACATTAAATACTCCAAAATAAAAAAAAAACCAATTTCTGCTGAAATGCATGTACTAAGTCAGGACGATTTGTGATCTTCAAATTTTCGGTTGTTTTCCACTTGCTTTTTCTTTTTGCCTCTTTGACTTTGGTTCTCGACAATTCTGTTCGGCAATTTTGTTTTTACCTCCAATTACCTGCCAAAGAGTTCTTACAAACGCTGTTAAAAAGACTTAAGAAGAAGATCATCACAACATAAAACTGTTTTTTATTCAAAAATAATTTCAAATAACATCTCAATGAGAATTGAGCAAGTTTATGATATTGGATTGACCAGAAGCTTCAACGGAAAAATTGACTCTAAGGTGTATTTAACCTTAATTTCCAAAACAGTGAACGAAAACCGTATAATTGCTACTGTGAAACATATAAGAAGTTGTTAACAAGTGGTTAAATATTATTTGTAGTATTTTAAAAGTATTTATATCATATGATTTTAGGTTGGTTCTCTATCAGCTTATATTAATCTTTCGGAGCAGGACGTGCTCACCCTACCCGGAGCACCTGATGTCACCCCAGTTGTCATGTGAGGTCACACTATAAGGGCCTTAGTTCCTGGTTGTCTCCTGCCTTTCTTGTGTCTTTATTTTTCTCGTTTTTTGTCATGTCTCGGGACATTGATTTTGTAATTATCACATCCCCCGTTCCTTCAGTATTCTACTGCAACTGTTTTGGTTTATTGTCTTTCAAAAAATTATTTTTTAAGTACCAGTTCATCTAAGAATCAGGCAGATAGCATATGAGTGGTAGCACATGAGTTAAATAAAAAACGCAAACTTTTGAACATGGAAATTAAAAAAAAATCCCCCAAAATATTGTTTTGACAAACATATTGTTGTTTGGTTTTGCCTTTTTGAAATATGGTCATTTGAGATTTGGTTACATTGTACAAGAAAAAAGTTTGGGAAAATTTTTCTATTATCTAACCAGTCAAATATTGTCGTTGTACTTGGCATATAGATATATGTAAAAACCTTCTAGGATTTGTTTTAGAGTCCAATAAATGCATTTAGACCTAAAGACGTTAAATTTAAATCTTTGACGTGTCTCTCACTGCCCGACTTTTACACGTATTACATAGATAAGTACTAATTTGATCCGCAGTGAATAGACATGAGCCGTGGAAATGGGTATCTGCAGAAAAAAAAATTTACTGACTAGTAATATATTTACTATTAATACTCGATAACAGATGCAACAATTGTAATAAGGCAAACTCAATTTGCATTTTTTCAGAAAAAGTTACCCCAGTCTATTGTTTTGTTTTGGAAGTTACGCGTGATGTTGGTGACACTTAAGCAAATTGGCAATTAAAGAGAGCTTAAAGTCATCATTATTTTTAATAAAAAATAGTAATAGACTTTGGGTACTATATTTATACTATTTCCTATAAATGTAATAAATTTTGGGAATAAAACACATCGCAGCTTTCAAATAGCACAAAATTTCCCGTCCAAAAATGCTAGAATTTACCGTTTTACGTATTAACGCGTTACATTCTCCGAAAAAGATATCAAGAATTTCTGCTAGATTACTTAAAAAAGCATTTTCGGGGCCCAAAATTGATGCACTCGTAGAAAAGTACACGTACATGCTGACATCATAAACGATTTATGTAGAAATGAAAAAAGAAGTGAGAAAAACTGTTAGTATGACGGAAGAAATTGATGTAATGCTACAAGTACAATCCGGGCATTACAAAATTCCGATATCATTTGTCAGCTTTTTACAAACTACTTATAAAAATAAAGCACATTTTTAAAATGTGCTTTTCATGAAAAAAAAAAAATCTCTGTACTTTGAAATTGCCATCTGACTTCAGGAACTTGAAAATTTAATCGCATTTGTGAGTTCAAATTAAATGTCAAGTGACCGTTTTACGTCGGAAAATAGACTTCTCTTGTTTTCAAAGCGTCAGTCAATTATTTATTATTCTAAAAGTTCAAAGTTAAATGAAATATTTGCAATGTGCGTTCCGAAAGGTGTAAAACAATCTTTTTACTATACATTTGCGTTGTAAAATAAAAATTTGACACCAGTTTCTTTGACTTCAACAAATTTGTCCAGTTAACGTTTTTGAAACGAAACGGCTTTTCACAGGCCGACGTGTACACTTACGCACGGGTTTATCATGTATCGGCTCAACAATGATATGAAATATGTAAATTGAAAATAGACAGAAAATACGGAACAGGTTTGTTTTATACCATAATTGTTTCTCTAGAAAACTAAGGGAAAACATACTATGAAGAAGACTATTATAGCAATAAAAGCACTGTTCCTTTGTCTTCGATTTGTCTTGCATGTGTAGGAATTTTGTATCAATAATTTTAACATGACCACCTTCTTCATATAACTTATACCTTTTTCATATAACAAGCAAGAAAATATTTCAGCTTACACCGAGTTCACTTTGCAACTAGATGCGATCGATCCGAATTAAGATCAATTAATTAAAATCACGTTTATGTTCATATTGAAACATTTGAATCGATTTCGATCGAAACTAATCGTTTTCATTGAAACCGATTGCGATCGATCCATGATTATTTCATAGAACTTGAATCAATGGCAATCGTCTCTTAAGTCTGTTTCACTTCCTTTAGATAATGGAAATTTTACAATTTCTCCGTTATTTGAAAATCAATATCTCCTAAGTTTTGTATATATTCATATTATCTTTATTTGCAAAAGACAGACATGAACACATTAGGGTTATAGCAAATACAATGTACAATATCATATGAATAGATCAAGAATTACCATACATAGCTGCAAAATGATACTGTTACGATTAAAAACATGCAAAGACTGCTGTGTACATGTGAATTTTCCATGTTTTCGGGTGACAGGTTCAAAATTCTAAGTGTTGGCTTTTTCTATTTTTAGGGCGAACAGGCAGGTAAATTTAATTGATGGGCTTGAAACATTGGGTTAATACTCGATCACCTGTCGACAGGTAAAAGGTGACATTACCCATGTCTGATTAGTCCATTCGCGATGACAATCGCGCGCGGTAAATATTTTCCATTTTAATATAATGGAGATTTTAAAAAAGTTGTTTTTCCTCAAAAGTATGAGATATATAGAATAATGGTAGTTTTGAAGGTCGAGACAGGAAATATCGCGGCGAGTCCGATAGGGCGAGCTGTGATACTAGTGATATTTTCTGTCGAGACCTTCAAAACTACCATTATTGTTTTTATCGGCAACGTCATAAGAGTCATGACGTCATATTCGTGACGTCATTGCCTGATATTTTCTTGTATCAGGTCAGTACGGTGATACTGACAATATCAGTCAGTATGATCAAAGAGAAAAGTGTAAATATTGCCGATAATTGTTAATACGTGTAAATAATTACCGAATTTAGACGTGTACGGTATTTTTACATAGTCATGCAAAATTTTGAGCCGAAATATACAGCAATGCAGTCACAGAATGCAAAATCCATTATCTATTGGAAGTGAAACAGAGTTAAGTTGTATCGATTTTCTTTTCATTGGATCAAAAAGATCGATTGCTATCGATCTCTTCAAACTAAGAACACCTAAAACTGATTGCAATCGATATAGCTATCGAATGAAATATTATATTCTGCTGAAGTGAAATATCCAGGTAAATCCTGCAATCTGATTGGTTACCTTGACAGGGGATATGAGACCGTATCCCCATGGTAGCAAAATCGCAATTTTTAAACGCTTTTATAGAGAAATTATAGCACTTCTAGCAGAATATAAAAGTTATTCGGGCTTCACAGGGGATACGGATTCATATTCCCTGTCTGTGTCCTATATCACCTTCGCCTGACGGCTCAGGGGATATAAAACACAGACAGGGAATATGAACCCGTATCCACTGTGAAGATTCCCGAATAACATATAGTATACTGTAACTCACGGGGTCATAAATAAGAAATAGAAGGAGTCAAGTTCGTTTAAATTGAAAATATATGGGAATATACTCAAAACTATATAGTTGGAAAGAATATAAAAAAAGTAGAAAAGGTCACGCCAAATTAATGTTTAGTTCTTCGGACAATCATAATAAAAATATGGAAGGAGGGAGTGAAATTATAAATTTTTGGATTTTCTCCCCAAAACTAGATTTTTAGACGCGAAAGATAATTTGAGACGCGAGCGATAAAGATTTTCCAAAAAAAAAAATTAATTAATTAAATAAAAAAATATGTTAAATAAGTCTAATGACAGTGCCTTTTACCACAGTTTCCAAGAAAATAAAAAGGAGTAATTCTTTTAAATCTTTAAATCTATCAAAATGCCAACGGGAAATTAAAATTTTCAACAGTATTTTGGCATCAATAAGTAGTTAAATCTTGTTTAAACTGTACATAGGAAAAATGATAGGATATGGAATGAATGTACATGTGTCAAAAACGCGCATGATGCATAGAAAACTCCAGTTTATCAAGGACAGGGCTTTTATTCCTGTCTACGTCTTGATGTCGCCTGAGGGTCGTCAACCAGAGGTGAACAATATTCACCCCCTCAAGCGAGATCAAGAAGGCCCCTGGGCGATGCTCATGATCTCTATACTTTTTCGTGAATATTCAATTTTTTTTGCAGGAGTTATGGGACTTTATTCTCCAACTTTTAGGCATTTTTTTACATGTCGCGCTCTAAATCAACAACCCTTGGCCAATTCTCTTCAAACTTTGTAGAGGTATTGGGTATGATGGACTCACGATATGTATACCTTTAGTGAAAATTTGATTTTTCTTGTAGGAGTTAAGGGACTTTATTCGTCAACTTAAAGCAATTTTTACATGTCGCGCTCTAACTTGACAAACGTTCGGCCAAATCACTTCAAACTTTAGAAGGATTTTGGATATAATGGCCTCATAATCTGTATACTTTTTCGTGAAATTTTGATTTTTCTTGCAAGAGTTATGGGACTTTATTTGTCAATTTTAAGGCAATTTTTTACATGTCGGATTCTATCTTGACAACCCTATGGCCAATTCACTTAAAACTTTGTAAAGGTATTGGATATGATGGCTTCATGGTCTGTATATTTTTTCGTGAAATTTCGATTTTTCTTGAAAGAGTCATTGGACTTTATTTTTCAAATTTAAGGCAATTTTATACATAACAAACTCTAACTGATTAACAATTTGATCAGCTCACTTCAAGCTTTGCAGATTGATTTATTAAAGAGATATCAAGCTTAATTAGGCATTTATATGTGCATTCTAAATTGAGAACCCCTTTCTTTAATCACTTAAAATTTTGAACGGTTGATGCGCAGCTGTTTATTTGATACAAAGATCTACCTCAAAAGCAAATGCAATTAGATAGTTTCAAACTAAGAGCGGGAAAATATAATTATATTTTTTTATCGAGCTCAAAATACATTAAAAACATCCGAAGAACTAGATATTAATGCGGAATGACCTAAAAAATATTTTTGCGAGAGCTGCATTCGTTTGTGACAGTAATTGTCAGCACAGTATTCGACCCTGCATTTTTTTATCTGTCAGTAGAACAGTACTACTTGAATAAATTGTCAGTACTTCTTTCATGAATTACTACTTGAATAAATTGTCAGTACTTCTTTCATGAAATACTACTTGAATAAATTGTCAGTTCTTCTTTCATGAAATACTACTTGAATAAATTGTCAGTATTTCATCATAAATTACTACTTGAATAAATTGTCAGTACTTCTTTCATGAATTACTACTTGAATAAATTGTTACTACTAATTCATCAATTGAGTATAATTTGATAAAATTTGACTTAAAGATACCAGTATGTACTCGGTTTGTCATTTGGAATCACGACTAGTTTATTTCTGATTTTGCTGTTCGTTGTCAGCCAAGTGCTCCAAAAAAGAATGGACATAGAAATAAACAAAATATAGTTATCAATAATATCCGATTTTTTTTTCTAAAAGGGTAAAGTAAGTGAGAACCGAACCGTCAGTCAAAGAACGAACAATCCGTGGACAAAGGCAACATCGGAAACACTAAGAAACAAGGACACCACTTGAGTACGGAACAAAAAAGAAAAACGAAGACACACATACAGATGAACAACACGAACCCAATAAAAACCATGGGTGAGATCAGGTGTACCGGTAGAGTAAGCATCTCCTGCTTCTTATGAGACACCCGCCGTGTTGAACATGTCAACTGCGGTAGTAAAGTCAAATCCGATAGAGTAAACCAAACTTAGTTGTAGAGGGAAAGATCTGTTGTCTAAAAAAAAACAACGAACTAAGAATTTATGCAAAACTTTACAGCAAATTGAAAAGAATGACAGTGAACGAAATGAGTAACTTAGTTTTTTACTTTTATTTTTGAACGTCTTTTAAGCGTAACGTCAACTATCACCAACATCGCGCGTAACGTCTTTGTCAAAATAAAGAAATCAATTCGAAGAGTACAAAATAATTATTTAATACTTCCAAAAACAAAAATCTCTATGAATACGATAATTTAAAAAGTCAATAGAAACAATAGATAAAATAGCTGCAATTATAACGACGACACCAACACAACCAATAGAAATAGACTCTGGTCTCTTGTCTGGAGCAGAACATTTTTTCCGTCTATAAATAGTTGTATTTTTTCTATTAATGGTAAGATTTCTGGAAATCTCCCCTAATTCATCGTTCATAGCAATTCGTAACTCATCTATTGTTAAATTATATTTTTTAAGAAATCTCCACTGACATTTGCCGACTCGTGAACAAGGACATATACATTCTCCGGGATCCAAAATACTTAATATGTCTTCGAAAGGAAATTCATATTCTGTAAAATAAAATAATTAAATTAATGAAGTATTTAAATTTGTTGTCATATAAAAATCAAATGTCTGCAACAAGGATACATGATACTGTTATACTTGTTATATCATTAGGTTTCAATTTCAGAAATTGTTTATAGCTTAGAAACACAACAACGATAACACGTAACTTACGTGGTGTGCATCACACAAACACACACACACACACATGCTTTAAAAACGTTTTGGGAAATGTGTTTCGAACAACCACACAGGTTACATAATGTCAAATGCAACTTAAGCGTCATGTTTTAAAATGAAGTCGAAGTTCATACACATCAGATGTTGGATGCAATTGTCATATTACAGAAAAAACCATATTCAGAATGGTGTTGCCTCCCTCAAACTCATATAGGACAGCGGACAGTATAATACAGATTAGAGACAGATTACATAAATCAAAGTGAAAAGTGAAAAAATGAAAACGCTAGAAGACGGAAGACCAAACCACACTTTATATTTATAGAATGTATGAATATCACAAACACGGCAATCAAAACTAAATTTCTTACAAAAAGGCGAAAGTGGAATCAGGTGCTTTTGAAGGGTGGACATGTCCTCCGTATACAGTGATAGTCAAACTGTCAGTGATTTAGTACGTCAGTTCAGGATGAAGTTTAAATCAGTAATATGAAATCCGTGCAAATTTGAAATCTGATACAATCCGAAAAAATCATCATGTTCTGTTTCTTCAGTTTCATTACAAAAATTATACAGGCTTTCTCATTAGACATAGTTATTGCCTTATTTGTCAAGGCTTCATAAAAAATGCCGTCTCGTTCGATCATTAAAAAAATTCTTTTATAGATATAAGTCCATTGTGGAAAAAAATTGATGTTTCGGTCCGAACTCTTAATGCAAAATTCTTTCTTTACTTAATACTGGGATGATCATTTCTTTTAACTGTCTAAATTTTCATATGTTTACACGCACATATGATTGTTTCAAATCATGAAAACCAAAGCCAAAGTCACCATTTTATTTAGTGGCCGATTCCAATACTAGCCACGAAGAACATGTTGTGAACAGTAGTTCATCGCAAGTAGTTTGTCTTTACAGCAGTGTGGAATCCGTAAAAAAAATTCCCCGTGCAAGAGATGTATGCTCTCAGTTATGGTGTACTTGTGCTTTAGAGAACATCTCATATGGATTAACTATCACATTTTCAAATTTTGGCGTTTTATTTTATTTTTTTCTGTAATATCCAAACAACGGCAGTAGAATACCGAAGGAACAAAGGAGTGAAACTCACAAAAATCGAATGCCAAAGACATGGCAAAAACGAGAACACAGAAAACAATGACGCTAGAAACAAAAACAACGACGCCAGACAGACACAAAGCACAGAAACAGAAATCACAACATTCAGAACAAAGGCACTCACAGTGTGAACTCCAGTGAAATTGAGAGTGACATCAGGTGCTCCGGAAGGGTAAGCATTTCCTGCTCTGTTAACAGCATCCGTCACACTGTGAGTGATTCAATCCGGGAAAATGTCAAAGTCGGTAGTCAAATCCGGGAAGACGTGAATCTAGCTGAAAATGTCCACTTTCAATTGGGATACTGACATGTCATATCTTTCAATGATATTATGGTGACGGCCATAGAAATTCTTGAGGGATGAAATTAACAAAGGTTGAACAAATCCCTGACTAAGCACTTTTTGGGACAGTGTTTTTGCTCTGTCAAAAAATCACTGTAAAAACTACATGCTCGACAGTAACGAATCAACTGTGAAATTTATACTCCATAGGCTGGAGAGGTAGGTATATAGCTGCTAAGAAAGGGAAAGTTCACAATTGGGAAATTAAAATCATCACGCTTATCATACAACTTAGACTTTAAACGTCCGTCCTCGTCAATAAACACTAAAAGATCTAGGTACAAAGCTGAAGTAGGTGTTTCAGTTGTTTCTTTAATTTCAAGCTCATTGGGACAGATCTGATGTAAATACTCCTTACATTTAGGATTATTAAGAGAAAGTACATCGTCTATGTAGCGGAAGCTGAAGTTAAAGGATATTCTGACCATTCTGTTTATAGTGCCCATATCTCATTGTTTTATCAAACCAATGAGTGCCCTGTGGTTGTGGTAATGTCTTCCATAAGTCTTTTTGTCGGCCAACAGATGACAGTAATTGTAAGAGCACTTTGTCAGTTAATTTTATGTTTGTTGACAACCCTGCATCCATAACAAAGGGGATACATGGGCGTGACGTTGCTCGACATTTAGCAATGCATTCCGCCTAAACTGGCGCCAGGAGCATTCTCGAACTTACTATGAGGTATGAAAATTGCTAATTGTTGAAGGCCTCATTTTGACTTCAAGATGAAGAACAACAATAAAAGTGTTGTCCCATTTCTTGGTTAAACCATGTACTAATAGAGACTTTGTCTCATGTACATTTACTCTATATCCTTTTATTGTTAATTGTGAAACACGGTCTACAAAACATTCAGTTGTAGATGTCTGCGAAGAGAGATTATTATTACTTGGAAATGCTAAAGGTCCAAGTATAGCCCTTTCCATAAAGTGTTGTTATTCTTTTCTGGATTGAAACTCTTCAATCAAGCAGAGGTACAAACACTCCTCGCGTCCGGTTATCACTCGTACGGTTGGCTTACATCACACAACTTATACCTTGAATATATTTTAATTTAACAAATTAGTGCAGTTTCACAGTAAACAATGACCTAGTAATTTGAATATGAAGATTATGAACAGTGTTATGAAATGGGTTAAGGGTGATCTATACGACATAAAAAAGCAGTCTACTGGTGATGCTGAGTTGATAACCGGAACTGTTTCATTTTTATCTAAATGCCGAAACGAAATTTCCTATAGGTTTAAAATGGCCGTCTTGTCACTAAAATGAAAAGATGTAAAAAAAATGCGGTCTTATACAGTTTGTATTTTGGCCCCTGTCTTTTTTCGTTTTTCCCCCAAAAAGACGAAAATACGACACGACCCAAACATGCATTTTATGTTTTTTAACGAATTGTATTTAATATTGAACTTTACAAAATATAAGTCGTACAATTTGTGATCGTCCGCTGACAAATCGGTTTTTGTAATTATATACTGCATTTATAGATTAAGGCCATATGCAGAAATTAAATTTACGGTAGGTTCGGTTTTCAGTGGGTGGATGCCACTGCTGGTGGACTGTTACTACCCGAGGGTATTAACCAGTCCAGTACTCAGTACTTCGTTACTGACCCCAAAATCAAATTTACTTGGAAAATTGCAATATCTAATTTTTTGTTAATTTTTTATGAAAACCAAGGAGTATCTCACTCATGCAAAGCTCTGTCCTTAAATGATTTTGGCTTTCCATTTGGATCATATTTTTTACTGGCTTTATATCAGTTTTTAAACAACTTTGAGTTAATGGTTTCCCAAATGTTTAGATTTTATCTGCGCTGATGAGACATTTGTTTTGAAATGGCCATACGTAGAATATTCGACGACTCGCTGCTCACAACATTCTTTGTAAAAAGTGAAACCAATTGTCGAAAGTGGACCTACATATTTTAACCTTGTAAGAAGTGTTTAGTCACGTAGGCCACCAGAAACAGACTTAATCAATATTATCTAAATCATGATAGCTCTATTTATTGTAAACAAAAGATGCCTATATTTCTGCAATAATATATTCTCTTATAAGTGGTAAACAATAAACGCCTAGAATATCGGTGGTAAAAAAATATCGGTACTCGAAGATGCCGAATAATGGCCAATCAAACATAACGAATACTTTTTAGGGATTGTGTGTATTTTATTGGCATATGGAATCCTAGCCCCAGACATATAAAAAAAAATTGTCTTCCAAATGTTTGATTTTTTTTTGTACTGAAAAGACAATTGTCGAACCGCCTATTGACAGAAGGCAAATCGGAATAAACTAAGTAAAAGTTAAAATTGCCATGCACCTACGTGCATCAATGAATCTATTTGAAACTTTGCAATTGAAAAGTATAGGTTGTAATTTAAATACAAAACTTAACGGACGTCTTCACGCACTATGTCATTATTATGTATTTGTGCGGCCGAATGAAAATTGATAAATCATCAAACTTTGCTTACAAAAGTCTAAATAAAGTTTACAACTGAAAACAATAAATACAGTATTTAGCAATCAAACAAGTGGCAACGTATTGCAAGACAAATGTAGTTTTAAATCTTGTACATAACACATTAATCCTTTGCAATGTGGCATGCATTTCACTGTAACCCAGATAATCTATTTACAGAAATCCTTAAAGTTTTATGTATTTATTTACAGAATGAAACGTCACTTTTAAACCTACAAATATTTCCTTTCCTTGTATAGATTGTTAAGTTCCAGTCTTCTTATACGGATTTGCTACATTCTGGTCAGTACACACTATACAAAACTGATATATATATATATATATATAAATATATGGCAATATAAATAATATTGACACCGTCTATTTATTTGCCGATAGCCCAACGAGACTACCGATAGCATACCTGCCAACCCTCCCGTTTTGTGCGGGAGACTCCCGCACAAATTACGAAATTCCGGAAATCTCCCGCTTTTGCGTCTGATCCCGCGCGGGAGTTAGAATCTCCCGCATTCGGATATTTTAACCTGCAATGACCCGGATTCGTATCTCTCGGGACTTTTCACTAATCTCGATAAGACGTAAACAAACAATGAACGATTTGAAAACTTTGGTGAGTATTTTTCATGATCTATTTATAAGTAATCGAAAATCATTTCTGTCATGTCAACTCCAACAAGAAAGAGGTCCTTGTCTGGCCCAGCGGGCAGTGTGAAAAAAAAGAAATATAGCTGCAAGTTCCAATCAGACTGGACGAACGATTTCCAATTTTTACGAGCGAGTCCACTTTGCAATGAATCTGCACTGTGCTCATTACGTTATTTTCAAAACAACCTAGATATCCCAATTTGTCTAAGTTAGCTCTGGCGTGTGTTGTTCTGCCAAATGGTAATGCAGATAGTGAGCGTATTTTCTCAATGCTAAAAAAAAAATTCAAACTGAACATAGGTAAGACTTGGCAAATGACACTATATGCTCACTTCTCTGTGCCAAACAAGACCAAAATATGGAGTGTCATGAGTATTGTCCAGACTCAGATGTACTGAAAAGGGCAAAATCAGCTTGTGTGGAATATAACAATGAACTGAAGAAATAAAGTATATTTATCATTAGTTCTTATTGGTGTTTGTAGATGTATACAGTGCACATGTCATATATTTGGGCTGAAAATGTCGTTCGCGCAAAATCTCCCCTTCATCTGTTATAGCTGAGGGGGGAGATCTCCCTCATTGAAGGTTTCAGAGGTTGGCAAGTATGCGATAGCCCAACGAGACTGGTACGTGGACACCGGATTTATTAAGAAATAAATAATTACAAGCATTAAATATGTATGAATACAAAATAATGTAAACAAATATTCATATGTATATATAGACAAAATGTGTTAATCTAAATGTTTACGATGGTGCTATTTAGGGAAAAAATGAGTATCTGGACTATTAAAGTAAGTGAGAACCGTACCGTCTATTAACCTAGTAATAAATCAAAAATTATAAATTTAAATATCTGAATATCTTACAGGATTAAGTAAATTTCATATATACTAGAAACAGGTAAAAAATAAATGTATTACTGAAGGGCTCCTTCACTAGTGACCTCGCCGGCCAGGAAAAACCACCTCGATTAAGGTGGAAACCTGTGTCCAAATCCGATGCAATAGTCACCTCGGGAGAAATACTTGGACAGTATTTAAAAAATATAATATTGAAAATAATGATTTAATGGACGAAATACATATTTTGTTATTGAACTTAGTTGTTTACCAGTCGGGTGTTTGGCTAGAAGTGAAGACAAAGGAAAATTCCCGCCTATACATGTACATGTATATCACGTGATAAACACATAATAGTATTAAAAGTACCGTTAATACAGTAATTTCCAACTATACTAACGAAACGTTGGAAATTATAATGATCAACAGTTTCTTCAGTATTATTTTGTCATTGTTATTGGACGTTGTTTGAATTGTATCTTATTTGATTCTTTTTTAAACGAAGAAGGAACGCGCGATTTAGTGAACACAATCAATATGTCAAATATTCCTTTACATACTAGAATCCTTCGACAAGCCGATAGTTCTCTCGTTCATATGCTGCATTAATAATGTTTGTAGAAAAACTTAACTGTTGATACTACTAGTAGCAGTACAAAATCATACATAAGTATAAAAGCTTCCTGGAATCTGTCTGCTGCGAGTATAGTAAATATGACATGATGAGTATGATTTATACTCATCATGATTTTTATTCATTTTCAGTTTTTGAACATCTTTGAGTTATGGTCTTCCAAACGTCGCACTGAAGAGACATAAGTTGTCGAAATGCGCATATGCAGAATTTAAATTCACAGTAACTTCGGTATTTAGTTATTATACTGTTAGACATCCGGCTTCGGACTGTTGATGCCGCTGTGAAAGTTGCAAGTTATGGTGTGACAACTAGGCATTCACTGCCTGCAAGTCAATGCCAGACATCAAGTAATCGGGCGTTGTCTTGTAGCAGGTAATACATGTCTCGTCGGGTACCGACACGTGAGCGAGGCATTAAAAGAAGAAAAAGAAAATAATCGGGCTTTTGATGCTAGTATTTCCCTCGAATGACTACAGTCTTTCATAACGAATGGGGGGGGGGGGGGGGGGTAATAACAAAATTACCGAACTAAATCGCCAAGAGCCAAAGTACCAGAAGGAAATAGACAAAGTAGATGGAAAATAACAGTTTTGATTTCACCTGGTGCGGAAAATGGCTGTAAATCAATTATTGATGAGGCAGGAATATCTTTAACTCAATAACTGAACCTTCCTAATTCATGGCTTGGTCGACATGAGCCTACAGCATAATACGGGATGGTATCGCTACGGCATATGAAATCAGGTAATACTGACAACTTCAGTTATTACTAGATTATCAGACTGTCTAAAATTGTGAAATATAAACGGTGTAAGTTTACACGAGTTATATCCGACTTATCTTAAACTGAAGACACTTAAAAAGAATAAAAAAGTCCACTTTCTTCAAGGATTTATTGATCCCTAATAATAAATTAGATACCGTCCTAGGTGGAAGATGGACGTTTGAAATCTAAGCACAAGCGTGATGATTTTAATTTCCCAATTGTGAACTTTCCCTTTCTTAGCAGCAATATACCTACCTCTTCAGCCTATGGAGTGTACATTTCACAGTTGATTCGTTACTGTCGAGCGTGTAGTTTGTACAGTGATTTTTTGAACAGAGCAAAACACTGTCCCAAAAGCTGCTTAGTCAGGGATTTGTTCAACCAATGTTAATTTCATCCCTCAAGAATTTCTATGGCCGTCACCATAACATTATTGAAAGATATGACGTGTCAGTATCCCAAATGAAAGTGGACATTTTTCAGCTAGATTCACGTCTTCCCGGATTTGACTACCGACTTTGATATTTTCCCGGATTGAATCACTTACAGTGTGACGGGTGCTGTTAACAGAGCAGGAAATGCTTACCCTTTCGGACCACCTGATGTCGCTCTCGGCTTTTATGGGAGTTCACGCTGTGAGTGCTTTAGTTTTTTGAGTTGTCTTGTAATATTTTAGTTTTTTCTTCGTAAATTATGTTTGTCGTACCGATCTGTTCTTGTCCATGTCTGAATACTAATTAATGATTATTACGAAAGCTTTCCAAAATTTAACTTGGTACTGTTTGAGAGTTAGAGAAGTAACACGTACCATGATTTTTAATTGGTTTTGTCTTAAGGTTAGCAGATGACAATAACCAATCAGCTACCTAACAGATCTTTCAAAAACATATTTTCCTCACCTACTGTGTGACGGGTGCTTTTAACAGAGCAGGTCATGCTTCCCCTTCCCGAGCACCTGATGTCACTCTCAGTTTCACTGGAGTTCACACTGTGAGTTCCTTTGTTTTGAATTTTGGAATTTCTGTTTCTGTGCTTCGTATCTGTCCAACGTCATTGTTTTCTGTGTTTTCGTTTTGGCCGTGCTTTAGACTTCGATTTTTGTAAATTTCACTCCTTTGTTCCTTTGGTATTCTACTGCCGTTGTTTCCTAGCAGGTGGCTGGTTGAGACATCGGGGGAATCTGTTGCAGCGTCGAGAAAACAAGGAGGAGCTGGAAAGGTATGTATTTAGCCTTTTGAACACACACACGAAGACAGAAAATATGAAAATTTAAAAATGTAATGGAGATAACCTCACAAATACAATAAAAAAATAAATAAATAAAATAAAATAAACAGATATGTACAAGAATGCCACAAAACCAAATCATTATCAGTTCAAACCCCTAAAAAACTAAAGATAACATCAGGTGCTACGGAAAGGTAAGCATTAGCTGTTCCACGCATAACATCCAGTACATAGCCAGCTTACATAAGGTCGTGGAAGAACAATTGGTTGAATGATTGACAAAATCTTTCAAACGAATGCAATGTTATTGTCGTTCTGTTAGGTTTGTTGTGGTGATAAAGTAAGAAATACGGTCTGTAATACTAGTAGGTCATATATAGCATTCTCCACATTCAACTAAAGTTTAATCTCAAGTTTTCACTCCAGCTGTAGACTGTTTGGTGACTTTTTGAAAATCAGTTCACTGCCACCTTAACTACAGACTAATGTTTATGTTCAGTCATATTTGCCACGCATTTCGGTCCTCGACATTATTTGAAGCAAAAATATTTTATCATGGAAACTCAACATTAATTGGGTGTTTGGTGTGACAAAGACTTTACGTCAAAGTACTATTAGTATATTCGGCCAGTCGCTATAATACCCATATCTTTTTCTTAGGATAAGAGATTTCTACTTGCTGAGTCATTAAATATGCATGTAAAATTTTAAACACCTAGTAGTAAAGGCCTCATATGATCTTTTCCAGAGTTTTTAACAAAATTCATGAAAGAAACAGATTGTCGTTCATTGTATTCTTGTATATGTATATTGTTTTTTTTTGTCGTAACTTCAATTTGACACGGAAGCTACTATAAATCTAGTTTCAGTAATGACATTTCGACGACTTATGTCTTTGCAGTGCAGATTAGATAAAATATTTGAAAATCAAAAATCAATACTGTCCCGAAAGCTGCTAAGTCAGGGATTTTCTAAGCCTTTGTTACTTTCGTCCCTTCAGAAATTCTACTGTCGTCACCATTATAACATTGACAGATATGACGTGTATGTGTCCCAAATGAAAACGGACATTTCAGCTAGATATCACGTCTTTACGGATTTGACATAACCGGTTTTGACTCACTGATTGTGTGACGGGTACCGCTGGCTGAGCAGGACATACTTACCCTTTCGGAGTACCTGATGTCACTCCAAGTTTTCATGGGAGTTCACACTAATGAGTGCCTCAGTTATTAATTTTATCTTTTCATTTCCATGCCTTGTGGCTGTCTCACATTCGTGTTTTGTCTTTTGTTTTCTTCCCTTGCCGTTTTTGCCATGTCTTTGGACTTTGATTTTTGTGATCATCACTTCCCATTGTCCCTTCGGTATTCTACTGCCGTTGTTTTTTTAAACTGTATCGAGCACAGAATATAAATATACCCAACTTAAGGAGAAGCTAAATATATGTCAACAATATCTCAATGTGAAGATATTTTATCCACTGGCATTTGGGTACCATCAAATATTAATTTTATTCTTTTTGCAACAAAATTAAAAAAGAAGAAATTNAAGTGAAAAAAATTGATAGGTTGATGATCTCGTTTTTGAGATTTAAGTGATTGAAAATTTGGCGGGAAACTGAACTCCTCTGATTTTTCATAGGATTAACATTAACAAGGTTTGACCATGGATGAATGTGACAGAATAAATAGAATTCAATGAAATTTTTACAGAATGCTCTCAAAGATGTATAAAATGTAATTATGAAAAAAATAAGGGGGTCAATGTGCAAAAAATTATAATGCTTTTAAATAGATAAAACCCGAGGATCCCGAAAATCTGACAGAAATCTCAAAACATGAGGAGCGAACCTCCTTAAGGAGAAGCTAAATGTATGTCGACAATATCTCAATGTGAAGATATTTTATCCACTGGCATTTGGGTACCATCAAATATTAATGTTATTCTTTTTGCAACAAAATATCCTTGTCTGGAAGTTGATATTCCAGCTAAATGTATTGAACATGCAATGAAATGGAAAGTGCAGCAGAGAACTGGTAAGAAGATCACTTAAACGAATTTGTTATGTTTTATAGAACAACTATATAAGTTTTGGGCAGTAAAATATAACCCAAATTCACTCATACATATGAATAATGTGATCATTGAAACCTTGCGTCAATATTTTGCATGGCCGTCTCTTATATCAAAGCTTCAAAAAAAAAAAAAAAAAAAAAAAAAAAAAAAATCCGTCTCATACGTTCAATTAAAAAAAAATCATTCATATACAAATGTTTATCAGTCCCTTGTAAAGTAATAGGATAATTTGAAGATTCGTCACAGGTTGGAGTTCGAGAATTATATTTTACTTGCTACTGAGATGAGCATGTCAACCTGTCAATAGCAATTGCCTTTAGTACCGAATACTACCGCATTGGAAAGGGGAGAGTGCGCAATAAAATCGGTTTAATAATCCTTCTTCTTGAAATGCCTGTACCAAGTCAGAACCATTACGGTTGACAACTTTTTCGGCAGTTTTGCACCTACTCTATATTCTGTCCATTTTATTTCACTTCTTGACAAATATGTTCGGTAATTTGGTTATTACCTTCATACGACAGGTTTTGAGATGTTTTATTTATTAATCGGGGTCTATTTTACTCAATGGGTCAATATAATTATATCGTTTTGACTTTGGAAAGTTAAGGCCAATTTACCCATTAAATTTTTTACAAATATGCAGACATAATGAATGTACTCATATCTGGTCAACTAAACAGATTTTAACATGCAACGAAATACGTCATTTATAACTTTATTGGCGGATTCTTGGTTCCAGTGAAAATAAATATACTAATCCTACTTGTCATTGAAATAAATACTTTTTAATTTTAATTCAAAACTTTTTTTGTTGCAAATGCAAATATAAATGATTTGATGTGCCGTATGGTGAAAATAGATAATTTGTTTGAGATTTTTCGTTTTATAGAAATACTGTTTAAATCAAAATTCAAACCACTTAAAAATACCGAGGCTTCATTGATTTATGGTCCTCGGTAGATGTCTTTGGTACTGGATTTGGCTTCCTATTTCGAAACTTTTGGAAATCAGTACTTCTTTTTGGACAAATTTTGGATTATGGCTTTCCATATTATTTGATTTTAATGCTGCTGACGAGAGGTTTCTCCTTGAAAAAACAAAACACATGTGTACAACATAACGAAAGTAACTGCTTTTTTATGCAACTTCGGTATTTTTTGCACTTTCATAAAAATTAATCTTTTTTTTCAGGGCAAAATGGCCTAAAGCCGCCCCTAAAAATCAAATGGTCGTCCCCTAATTTGTGCTGGCTCTCGCTTCAAGAATCAACTGTGAAACATACACTCCGTAATCTGGGGAAGTTGGAAAATTTCTGTCTATTTAAGGAAGATTGATTATTTCAAAATTAAGGTTGTCTCTTTTGTCGTAAATGTTAGAACTAAGATGACCATATTTGTCATTGAAATGTAAGTCCAAAAAGAAGTAGATCTAGCGG
Source organism: Modiolus philippinarum (assembly GCA_002080025.1). Taxonomy (NCBI): domain Eukaryota; kingdom Metazoa; phylum Mollusca; class Bivalvia; order Mytilida; family Modiolidae; genus Modiolus; species Modiolus philippinarum. The sequence continues at coordinate 22,205 of MJUU01031996.1, read as the reverse complement.
TCTCCTTTGTTGTTTCCTTTATATCTAAACCCGATGGGTACGTCGATGGGATCCATTTAGCAAAATAGTCGCTTTTAATGGAAAGAACATCATGTTTATCCTTAATTTATGTCTCCGGCCCCTAACAACTCTAATCGGTTATTTAGTTATTACCCCATTAAGAATATATTTGAGGAAATTACTTGCCTGTTAGAGAAGCCACCAACACAAGTCCACATACACAAAAAAGAGAACAGCTAACTTTCATTTTGCTTTCTTGAAGAAACACACTTTTCTGAAAAGGAAGTTTTACCATCATTTATATATTATTATATCTTTTTCTGCATGTAAACCATTGACATTCATCTTGTTCATTAATGATTCAGAAGATTGTGTATCTTTTATAGATTTTATTGAATGAAATGCTATAAACAATCTAAAATTCAAAATCAATTAATATGCGAAAATATGTGGGTTATGTGGTTATGTGGGTAACGAAGTAAAATTATACAAGTGTTGACGGTTTATTTTTTCCTACGTTGAATAACGCGAGAAGATTTTGCTATGAATTTATCCAAGCTCATTTAATAGGAGTGTCTTTGGTATTCTGTTCTCTGATGTTCTTGCTTTTTCCTTGTCTCTGGACTTTGATTAATGTAATCTTTTGTTTTTTTCTTTGGTATTCTACTGCCGTTGTTTTAAGATTGGTTAAGATCGGTTACTGACGTTACTATAAATTAGATTTACAGTTACTACGGTATTTTATTAACTCATAATGTTTACTTCTGTTGAGAAAAAATGTTTCATCACAGACTGTGATTCAAGATCCATTTTTTTACTTAGTACTTGGGTGAATATAATGATCTTTTCTCTGTTAAAAACCTTTCAACAGCCATTGCCTTTTCATTCGGACACTACCGCGTTCGAAAAAGGGTGTAGGGGTTGCGCAATAAAATCGGATTAACCACTCTTCTTTTTGAAATGCCTGGTCCAAGTAGTAATCATTGTCCATTTGATTTCAGGTCTTGACAATTCTGTTTGGTAATTTTGTTATAACCTTCATTCAATGGGTTATTTTTAATGAAAAATGTAAGCAATTTATTTATTTATCTTATATGTAAACAATATATTTATTTTAAGTGAAAACAAATATTTGTACGGCCTAACAAATTAGGGCCACATCCACGTACATTATGACGATTAATCTTTGAAACTCAATACAGTTATGAACTAAAATGACGAGAACGAAATAAACAGAACATAATACAAACGCTACAATAATAAAGCAATAACAGTGTGGACCCTTAAAACCAAGAGAGTCAGGTACTCTGGAAGGGTAGGAATGACCTTCTCAAGTGGACCCCGTCACACCGTGTATTATAATTTCACTATTATAACTAGTATGGCTTCTGAATAATTGTCATTTTAGTCCCATAATCACGTACTGCATAACTTGGACTTTTCACACTTAGACAATGCTCATATTCTTTAAAAAAGTTTGTTATATGTATTGCATAATTTTCGTTGATATTATCGGATATATTGGGATCGGATTTATCAGAGTTTATCTTGTATATCTCAACTAAAATCTAATATATTTCCATAAGAAATAATCGTAGATATTTGATATATCGATAGCAATTTTATGTATCAGTGAGTGTATATAAGTAAGTGAGAACCGAACCGTCAATCCAAAACGAACAACCCAAGGACAATTGCAACATCGGGCACAACAAAGAATCAGAGACATAACATGAGTAGGGCACAGACAAGAAAATAAATGAAGACACAAACACACACAAAGATGAACAACACGGACCCAATTAAAAAGCCATGGGTGATATCAGATGCACCGGTAGAGTGAGCATCTCCTGCTTCTTATAAGACACCCACCGTGTTGAAGATATCAAATCCGATATATACGGTATGCCGGCTCTGTTGGGATGTTGCTACAAAGAAAATGGAAGTTGACTATTGTAAAAGTGAAGTCATCGCGTTTGTTGTACAGTTTAGTTTGAAGTCTACCTCTGTTATCAATTTCAAGATGAAGGTCAAGAAATGAGGCCGATGTAGAAATGTCTGTAGTATCCTTAATTTCGAGCTTTGGCAATGGGCGACACTGGTTGAGGATAGCTGGTCAAGATTATCCTTAAAATTTGTTAGAATTTAGATCTCATTCACGACAGTCGTGGAGTAATCTTTTCACAGTAACTTCACGCAATCTCTGACTGTAGTCAGTAAAGTAGTGAGAAACTGAGAAAGTGTCCTCTTTTTGATACAGCCGATGTCTACAGAAATAAATGAAGACTCTTTACTAAACCTTGTAGGAAGCTTTCAGTTTGATTTTTCATCCGTTGTGTGACAGTCTTTTCTAGCAGAATAGGCGATTTGAATTAGCGGGCAGTTTCACAGCGAATATATTGACCAATCGTTCTAAATTTCGTTTTGTCCTATTGCTTTCTTTTTTCATGATAGCAGTAGTCTAACTGAATTTGGTTTATTATACTCTAGTGAAACGGAAAAGGAAGCTTTTGGTACCCTTAAAGCGAATTAATCCTGATAATAGATTTTTGTAGTTTTCTTCCATTAAAGGTGTATCTTTCAGTTTTAATTAATTGTGCACTTCTGTTTGTTGGGGATCTTATGAAGTTAAAGGTTCATAGTGAGTCCACAGTAGAGATAAAGGGGTGATTGTTTTGTCATTCGCTTTGATGTCAACGGATGCTAAAACAAAAGCATTAATTGGTTTAAACATATTTATTGAACAAAGACATATACAGTACATAAACAGTACAAGAATATAATCATATATATAACTAAATAACATTTATAGGATTCAGAAACAAGCAAAGCTTATACAAATCTGTCTCCTAGAAAAACGTTAATTCAATCTCGTCCCTTACAACATTTGAGTATATCGATTTTGACTTAATCCATGACTGACTCACTAACAGTGTGATAGGTCCTGTTAACAGAGAAGGACATACTTACCCTTTCCGCATAACTGATGTTACTCTCAGTTTCATTCATGTGAATCCACATTGTTAGAGCCTTGGTTTTAAAAGTTCTGTTTTTTTTCCTGCGTTTTGTACCTTTCTGACGGCAATGTTTTTCTGTGTTCTTGTTTTAAAGATATCTTTGGACTTGGATTATTGTCATTATCAATCCATTGCTCTTTCGGTATACTACTGTCGTTGGTTGATAATGTAGTGGGAATATTAGTAGGGTTTCATGGTGATTACTGAATTTAGTTCTCTTCAATGACCATTTCGACAAGTAATGTTTGTTCAGTGCAGATCAAATCAAAATTCCAGATTACGATAAACGCATGTAAATTACATTGGAAGCATATAAATATTGTTGAGAGGAACGATAGTAATCAAGTTGGGAAAGGCATTAAGATTGGACATCAAGCTTATTTCTAATTCACTAACAAATATTTGTGATACAATTGATTTAAGAGCATATGAGAATATTAATTTCGTTGATTCCTTGTCCAATCTGTACTAAATGTAAAATATTTTAATCACTATGCACGTCTTGTCTCAAATCTTCCGATTCTATAAAAAACCTTGACAAGGAAATCTGACAAGCCACAATCATAAAAAATTCAGTAGAAATCATGTACTATGCCGTGTAAGGCTAACAAAATCAATTTATTCATTTTATTGGTCAAAACAACATTATTTAAGCGTATCATATTGAATTTTGACCAACAACACAAAAGTACTATGATTTTCGAATTCACAGGTTGAATATTAATGTGCTTATAAATATATAATAAAAGTAGAATGAAAAATCCATCTTTTTAAAATTAAGTGACAGAACAAGATTTGTACTTTTCAGAGCTGGAAGACTATGGTACAATGCAAATCATTGTGCAACACTTGTTGTGCAGATACTGTGAAAAGACACAATATATAGATCATTTATAAATACAAGTAATTTTGTGTTTGCATACGAGTATCTAAAAGTCTATACGAGCAGTTTTGACAACGTCAATGGAACAAAAATCAAACATTTGGAAGAAAAATTTTAAAAGCTGCCATTACTCATATTCAGAAGAACGCAGGCTTATACATTGCATCAGAACTAAAGCAAAACTAATCCAGATTTATCTCTAAGATGATACAACAGTTACTGAGTTGTTGATAGGACTACACTATCATATACTGTCTGATTAACACTGTTTATTAAGCAATTCAAAGTTATGGCTAGAACAGAAGTTAGACGTGACCAGTGGTCAAGAAAAATGAACTATCTATTTTAACCTGGATATGGGATGTTGTCTACTTGACATTTACCCCATTTCCTTTCTTTAACATATCTATTGGTAATGTTAGGAAGCAGTGTTGGATTTGGCAATGTTTGGCGATTTCCTTACGTCTGCACCAAAAATGTAGAAGGTTTGTACTATATGAATAAAAGGGATTTGTTTTTTTTATAGTTGATATTTTAAAAGATTCAGTGCTTATTACAACTTTTGTAAGTAAGCTGTGTTCGGATCAGTTAAGAGTCGTAGTATTTTTTTGGCTACACTTGACTTTTTTTACACACGCCTGGTATTCGCAAAAACGAATTTGTTTTTTTTTAATCTTTCGTTGCCGTATTTGACCTAGATTCAGCTGTCCGCTTTGATGACAGAGACATTCGATATTACACAATAGATTTATTATACTCTTTGCAAGTTTTTTTTTTTACTAAATTCAACAATATAATTTGACAAATGGCATTTTCTAATTTCCCCATGTTTTTTTTATGTTTCATTTAACCGTTGTCCTTGGCTTGTTCAGTTTACACTGACGGTTCGGTTCTCACTTACTTTAACAAAATCCATTAGCTCCACCAATTCCCAGAAACGTGTAATTATATGAGCAACAGGTGTTTGTGTCTTTTAATACTCCAGGATCCTGAAATTTACCGATATTTCTATTCCCTCTCGAGACAAAAACTTAAATCATGAACTACCCATAGTTACAGTCTTTGGTCTAAAGTAAGTGAGAACCGAACCGTCAGTCTAAAACGAACAACCAATGGACAATGGCAACATCTTAAAACAAAGAAGCAGATACACAACATGAGTACGGCACAGAAAAGGAAAATGAACACACATAAACACACAAAGATAAACAACACGGACCCAATAAAAACCATGGGTGATATCAGGTGCACCGGTAGAGTAAGCATCTCCTGCTTCTTATAAGACAACCGCCGCGTTAAACATGTCAAATCCGCTAGTAAGGTCAAATCCGGTAAAGGAAACAATTAAGTTTTTAAAGGGAAAGATCTGTTGTCATCTGCAGGGAAGCAGTTATCCCATAGCGGTTCACAAATGGGTGATGTCGACCGTAAAACCTCTGAAGGGATGACTTCAAGTTTTGGGTAACATGCCCTTGTTTTAGTAGCCTATTTGTGAGCGACCGGGCTTTATCTCAGCCACACGCCTTTGAATAGCGAATGAGTTTGGAGATGTAAACTACGTATGCCGCCGCTGTTGGGATGTTGCTACAAAGAAAAGGGAAGTTGACTATTGGAAAAGTGAAGTCATCGCGTTTGTCGTACAGCTAGTTTCAGGTCTACCTCTGTTGTCAATTTCAAGATAAAGGTCAAGGAATGAGGCCGATGTAGAAGTGTGTAGTATCCTTAATTTGGAGCTCTTTTGGATACATCAGATGAAGAAAACCGCAAAAGCAAAGGATGTTTAGTGACAAAATATCATCTATATATCGGAGGCTATAGGCAATTTTTGACTATTTGACCGAAAACAGACTAATGTCTCAGCTGTGCTTATAACTGTTAGGAATGACAACTTCCTATCATCACACACTGTAGTGTAGCTTGAATAATAATAATAACAATTCCATTTTAATATAACTAGTCTTGAAGATCATTTTTACCATCCATTTTGCCTGAGATTCAGCTCACAAGAGAAATACATTGATTTTTAAAGAGGAGCGAAGAGGAGTTACCCTCAAATTTTCTTTTCTTTTCTAATAAATTTTCATTTAATTCTCAATGGTGCATAATACAACCTTTTTATGAATCTGGATATTATATGTTATTCGGGAATCTTCACAGGGGATACGGGTTCATATTCCCTGTCTGTGTTTTATATCCCCTGAGCCGTCAGGCGAAGGGGATATAGGGCACAGACACGGAATATGAACCCGTATCCCCTGTGAAGCCCGAATAACTTTTATATTCTGCTAGAAGTGCTGTAATTTTTCTATTTAAAGCGTTTAAAATTGTGATTTTGCTACCACGGGGATACGGTCTCATATCCCATGTCAAGGTAACCAATCAAATTGCAGGATTTACCTGGACATTTCACTTCAGCAGAATATACAGGCATAACTGCTTGGGGCAACTTGTGAAGTGAAATGTAAAGACTTTCTGTATCATTAGTTCAATTGTTCATACTTTATTACACAAATAATTGAATTTAATCAAATCGTAATTAATTCTGAAAATATCCTTGCAAATATCTTGGAGGAGCGATTATGTTCTAAATTGGTCAAACAATTATTTGCCATGTTTTATGGTTACGCCCCGAGTTTATAGTCCATAGAACATGGCAAATCATTCTTTAGCCTATACTTAGTTTTAATTTTACTTAATTTTACTTAGTTCAAAGAACTGAACAGTTCTCAAAATCTGGCCTTGACAAAAAAAAAAAAAAAAAAAAAAAAAAAAAAAAAAAAAAAAAAAAAAAAAAAATGAAAAGTAAAAATATCCTTTGTTCTTACTGGGATGATCCGACTCAGATCACTCGTGTTAGAATAAAAGAGCTGGGATGTAATGGATTGTATCAAACATATTGTGAGTCAGCAAACAGAAATATGACGAACTTGTCAGTTTTCTTCTCTTGACTATGTATTGATCCACTTTTATTCATTTTACTTCTTAAAGTAAATTAGTTGGTGAAGTTATTAAAATTGAATTTCGCATATTTTATCAGCACTTTGTGAGATTTTGAACAAGTAACCTTTAAGATACGTATTTACGGGATTCATTTTGAGAATTATCCTAGAATCTGTATTCTTTACTTGACATTCAAGTTTCTTTTTTACTTAGGCTAATTTACAAAGAAAGCTCGAAACATTCATTTATTCATATTGCTATATGTCGGAAGAAAGGCATCTTCAAATAAAAAGTTCGTATTTTTATATAATTTATTGTGAACCGAGAGTGACATCAGATGCTCCGGAAGAGTAAATATGTTTTGATCTGCTTACAAGCGGCTCCCTCCATTAAATGAGAGAAATAATCAAGGGTTCAGTCGAAACCGGTAATGTCAAATCATGAAGACGTGAATTTTTTTTACACCAACACATGATGTTACGGCGATGGCCATTGAATTTCCTGAGGGATGAAATTAACCAAGGTTGAATATATCCATGACTCATCTGTAGCTTTTGGTGTTTTTGCTGTATTCCAAATATCGAATATAAACTTCATGCTCGAGAGTAGCAAATTAATTTTGAAATGTACACTCCATAACCTAGGCAGGTAGGTATATTTCCGGAGGCATGTAATACAAAACTTTGGGTGTGTTTTTTAAAAAAATGTACATAAGCTCCAATATCGAGAAAAATATTGTATATAAATACATGACTTTGTAGTAACATTCCAACTACACTCATCATTATCTTGCGGACCTCTATGTGATATGCAGAAGAACTACAATATCTCGAACTGCAATTACTCGAACACCATGGATGAAATAAAAGGGATAACAGGAAACACCTACAGCCTTGAACCTTTTTGTTGTCCCTTTGTTCAAGTTAAAGTATAGTTTAGTTTAAAATTTTGCTCACAACATGTAAAAGGGATCAGACACAAGTTTTCCAACTTATAAAAGTCTTCTCCCATATACAATATACAATGATTACAATAATAGAGCATGTTAATATAATATTCAATTCGTTCATGTATAGGATGAAATGAAACAGAAAGACAAATTAAAGACAAAGAGAGATTAAAAGATCAATGAATTAACGAAATGGATTGGTTGATGATGTGTATGTAATGTCTTGGGGAGTTACACTAATAAAAATCTTTCAGTCTTTTTAATATTTTCGTAGACGTGCTTAAAAATTTGTTCATTTTTGATATCATTTAGAGTTGGACTACAACAGGTCATAAGTTTGAGATTTACAAAACAATCATTAGGTAGCCATCTGAGATTTTGCAAAAGATTATGTCTAGTACGAGTGAAGTTTGGACATTTAAAAAAGAAGTGGTAAGTTAAAGTATAGTTTAAACATAGTTCAACATCGATATATCGAACACCCCATTGGCTCGAACTGTTTTCATCGGTGCTTTGGGTGTTTGGGCCATCGAAATTCGAGTGTATCTGTTTCCCATATGATAACAGATCTTTCCCTTTCAGACTGTTGTTTCCTCAAACGAGATGACTTCACTTTTCCAATGATCGACTTCCTTTTTCTTTGTAGTAACATTAATTCTAACAACGCCGGCATATGGAGTTTACGTCTCCCAACTCATTCGCTACTCAAAGGCATGTGGTGAATGCAGTGACTTCCTTGATAGAGACCGGTTGCTCACAAATAGAACACCGAAAGAAGGATATGTTACCCATAACTTGAAGTCATTACATCACAGGTTTTACGGTCGACATCACGATCTTAACTGTGGATGGCTATGTGATATATCTGTTTCCCAGATGAAAACAGATCTTCCCTTTTAAAGATTAAGACTGTTGTTTCCTCAAATGCGATGACTTCACTTTTGTTGTCATGGACATAGGCACTATACTGCCCCAAGTCTACATGACATTTCAATTAATGGTGTTCTTCCGTTCATGACCATTCCTCTAGAAATTCGTCACATTCGTACCAAACTGTATTCCTTGCCACTTTCAAAACTTAATTCCTTCTACAAAACATGTTTAGCAATCGCCATTCCCTAAAAAACAAATTAACAGCGATTGTTTTGGATATATCTAACCACCGACTGTTCAAGCCTGTCACCACATCCGCCAACAAACCTGATAACTGGACATTTATCAAAATTCAATTTGCCAATAAAGGCTTGCACGCTATAAATCTTGCTAACATTCTACATAGCAAAACAGCGACATCAAACATCCCTCCTTATTTTAATGATCAATCAGTTCCAATTATCTCATATTCCTACACTTAACCAATTGCAACTTCCATTTTCAATTACAAACGGGTATTGTGTGACTTCCAAATTGAAGACTTTAAAGCCAAACCACCTGATTGTGCTTGCTCCTCTTCCCCATTCAATTATAGTCCGGCTGGACACGTTATAACTGGTGACCTAGATATCGTAGACAACCTCAAACTACGAGATATCTTCTCAAAAGTTCCCAAATTTCGTGAGCCCCAGCACATCAACTGGAATTACAAAAAACAGGATAACAGCAAACACCTACAATGGCCAAGAACTACAATCACATGCCACAATTCACACGCAAACTGCACCAGAAAAACAATAATGAAAACAAGAGACAAACATAAATAACGATAGGAACTCGGAAGTACAACTTCAAGATTTTGATGGATGCAGTTTAAGACTATGCTAGGAAGTGGGCAAAGAAAGAGAAGGAGGACGTTGAGACATTGTCCGACTGGATCAGGTCTATAAAGTCATTAATTGTAAATCGGATCCGGCGCCTAAAACAGCTATGAAATCCAGAAATCCCCGTATATTTCAAGATCCCCTTGTAGTAAGAACTCTGTCCAACCTCCATTGTCCCTGCAGACAAAGCTTCTAACAACATACTGTTTGTGTGTAAGAAACACTATCTCAACTGCCTTGTGAAGGAGATGGGCATCGACAGTTCATTTGGAAACCCTACTTATACCCTTACTACAATATCGAGGGATGAAATTGTAAAAAATCACACTTCAGTGTTAGCATCAATTGACATAACAGCTAATGATGAAAACAATCAACTCCCTTACATCTACTGGGTACCTAAACTAAACAAGAATCCATTCAAACAGAGATTCATTGCCGGGTCTTCCAGATGCACCACTAAACCTCTTTCACAGCTCATCGCTACTTTGTTGACCACAGTCATAGATGGCCTGAAAAATTACTGTAATAAAGCTTACTCCACACGCGGTGTGAATCAAATGTGGATTCTTAAAAATTCAAAAGATCTCCTTGAACAGCTATCCTCAATCAGTCTTACCCATTGCCATAGCATTCAAACTTTTGACTTTTCTACACTTTATACAACCCTGCCACACAATAAAATGTAAACAGTAATTGCAGATTTAATACATCAATGTTTATGCACAAAAAATGGAGAACGCAGATACACCTATTTAGTTATAAGGAAAGACAAGACATATTTTGTTTAGAACCACACTGATTCAAACAAGAAGTACACTGAGACTGACGTAATCAAAATGTTAGAATTTTTGATCGACAATACTTTCGTCGAATTCGGAGGTCGTGTTTTCCATTAGACAATAGGGATTCCTATGGGAGCAAACTGTGCGCCGCTTTTAGTTGACCTTTTCCTTTACTCGTACGAGGCCAAGTTTTTACAAGGGCTTATTCAAAGAAAACAAAAACATTTAGCCCGGTCCTTTAATTTCAGCTTCCGCTACAAAGACGATGTACTTTCTCTTAACAATCCTAAATTTAAGGAGTATTTACATCAGATCTATCTAAATGAGCTTGAAATTAAAGAAACAACTGAAACACCTACTTCAGCTTCGTACCTAGATCTTTTATTGTATATGGACGAAGATGGACGTTTGAAATCTAAGCTATATGACAAGCGTGATGATTTTAATTTCCCAATTGTGAACTTTCCCTTTCTTAGCAGCAATATACCTACCTCTCCAGCCTAGGGAGTGTACATTTCACAGTTGATTCAATACTGTCAAGCGTGTAGTTTGTACAGTGATTTTTTTAACAGAGCAAAAACACTGTCCCAAAAGCTGCTTAGTCAGGGATTTGTCCACCCTATGTTATTTTCATCCCTCAAGAAATTCTATGGCCGTCACCATAACATCATTGAAAGATATGACGTGTCAGTATCCCAAATGAAAGTGGACATTTTCAGCTAGATTCACGTCTTCCCGGATTTGACTACCGACTTTGACATTTTCCCGGATTGGATCACTCACAGTGTGACGGGTGCTGTTAAAAGAGCAGGACATGCTAACCCTTCCGGAGCACCTGATTTCACTCTCAGTTTTACTGGAATTCACACTGTGAGTGCCTTTGTTTTGAATGTTGTAATTTCTGTTTCTGTGCTTTGTATCTGTCTAACGTCATTGTTTTTTGTGTCCAACGTCATTGTTTTCTGTGTTCTCGTTTTGGCCATGTCTTTGGACTTCGATTTTTGTAAATTTCACTCCTTTGTTCCACCGGTATTCTACTGACGTTGTTTTGCAATAACCAACTTCCCCTTTCTTTGTAGTAACATTACAACAGCACCGACACATGGAGTTTACGTCTTCCAACTCGTATGCTACTCATTGACTTCTTTGATAGAGCCCGGTTGCTCATAAATAGGTTCATCAAACAAGGATATGTTACCTATAACGTGAAGTCATCACTCCAGAAAATTTGCGGTCGACTTCACGATTCTGTGGACAGCTATGGGATATTTGTTTCTCATATGACAACAGATCTTGCTCTTTAAAAGCTAAAGACTGTTGTTTCCTGTACCGGATTTGACCTCACTACCGGATTTGACATGTTCAACACGAGGGGGCCTTATATAAGAAGCAGATGCTTACTCTACCGGTGCACTTGATCTCATCCATGGTTTTTGTTTGGTCCGTGTGGTTCATCTTTGTATATGTATTTGTCTTCATTTTTATTTACTGTGTCGTAATCATGTTAATATGTCTTTGTTTCTTTGTTTTTCCAATGTTGCCGTTGTCCTTGGAGAATTCGTTGTAGACGTACGGTTTACTTCTCATTTACTGCACTAAATGAAAAATGTATTTTAGTACTGTGCACGTGTTGTCTCATATCTTCCGGTTCTACAAAAATGCAACCGGAAATCTGACAAGTCATTATAGATTTACCAGACATCAAGGTCTTTGCTGTGTGAGGTTGGTAAAATCACTTAAATATATTTTTGATTTGTCAAAACATCAATATTTACATGTATCATATAGAAATGTGACCAAAAATATAAAATACCTATAGATTTACGTATCCAACAAATGGCATATCTTTGTGCTTATTAATATATTATAAACGTAAAATGATAAATCTATCTTTTTAAATTAAGTATCAGTACAAGATTTGTACTTTACAGAGTTGGCAGACTATGGTACAGTTTGGAATAAAACTAATGGTAGAGGTTCTGTGTAAAGGAACATTATTCCGATCATCTATAAATACGAGTAACATACGAATATTTCGATAGTCTAAATGTGCAGTATAGATAACACCAATGGAACAAAATCAAACATTCGGAATAAAATTCGTAAAATCTGCTTTTACACATATTCAGAAGAGCGAAGACTTATATACATTGTATCAGAACTAAAGCAACACTTTATTTTGGATCCATACATATCTTAAAGAAGATAAAGCAATTACGGGGCTGTTGATAGATCTACTCATACACTGTTTGATTGATATTTGTTTTAGGCAATTCGAAATTATGGCTAGACCAGAGGAAGTTAGGCGTGACCAGTGGTCAAGAAAACTGGACTATATATTAGTTATGTTAGGAAGCAGTGTGGGATTCGGAAATGTTTGGCGATTTCCTTACATCTGCGCCAAAAATGGTGGAGGTAGGTACTTTGAATAAAAAAATTTGTATTTAAGGGATTTGTTTGTTTTTAACAGTTAGTATTTTAAAAGACAAAAATATGTATTATGAGTGTTTTTTTTACAACTTTTGTAAGTAAGCTGCGTTCGGATCAGTTTATAATCGTAGTATTTTTTTGCAACACTTGACTTTTTTTTACACACGCCTGGTATTCGCAAAAACGAATTTGCTTTTTTAACCTTGACCCAGATTCAGCTGTCCGCTTTGATGACAGAGACATTCGATATTACTCAATAGATTTATTATACTCTTTGCAAGTTTCTTACAAAATTCAATAATTTAATTTGACAAATGGCATTTTCTGATTTCCCCATGTTTTTTATGTTTCGTTTTACCGTTGTCCTTGGATTGTTCGGTTTACACTGACGGTTCGGTTCTCACTTACTTTAACAAAATCCTTAATACCTCCACCCACGTGTAATTACATGTATATGAGCAACAGGTGTTTGTGTCTTTTAATACTCCAGGATCCTGAAATTTACCGATATTTATAATCCATCTCGAGACAAAAACTTAAATCATGAACTACCCACAATTAAAGTCTTTGGTCTAAATAATTTCCTAATAATCAATATCTACTTGCACAATTGCATAATTTGTACCATTACAGTATTTATTATATTTGTACTTTTATTTCTATGTATAAAGTATAGAAATGCACCTACTCAATAAAACATCATATTGCACAGTTGATTGTGATAAATCATCATATTGCACAGTAACTTTGATTGACGTTTACAGGCCACACCCCTTTAATACCCACAATAGATATACCCTGCCCCTTTTATTTGTCATAAGAGACTTGTCATGTCAATCAAATATAATAAAACAATTATGGCACTTCTATACTCCGATCAATATGGGGTTTAACGGAGCGCAAAAGATAATATTGAACTCGGGGTAAACCCTCGTTCAATATTACTTTATTGCTCCGTTAAACCCCATATTGATCTCGTGGAAGTGCCATAATTGTATAAAACCTTTTGTGCTCGGAAAATTTTAACACCCCGAGACTTAAATTTTTGGCAAATATCCCTCATTATCATGATATATCTGTTAAGAATACGTGCCCAAAACTAAAACATAGAATATTTCATAAATGTGATGATTTCAAATCCCCGATCGTATATTTCCTTTGTCCTAGTATTACTGTCTTTTCTGTCCCTGCTTTTGGCGTGTATGTATCTCAGCTAAAACGATATGCTAGAGTATCATTCTAATAAAAAAAACATCACTAACAGGTGTCTATTAGTTATCTCTTATGGGTTATCTGTGAAAGGCTTCATTTTGGTCAAGGCAATATTACTGTAATATTTGCACTTCATGCCAATTTGTATGATATCGACAGTTCATATCCATTCAAACAGTTTTTTCCACATTGGCATAGTTCTTATGCTTTCATATATCACACACAAGTGACTTTTGAAAAGAACTATAGATATTCTACTGAAAGTGTTTTTTTTCGGTAGATGTTTTTTTAGGCTTACCAAAATTGATCATAATAATGCACAAAAAAAATCTTGCCAACACTAAATTTTGCACTCTTTTACCTAATTTTGTTTATATACAGTGCCCTCTGGAATCTGATAAAATGTTCTAAATACTAAGTATACTTTATTTGTCAGTCGTACTCTCTAAATGATGTCCTGCCTTTCCTTACTTGGTCTTTTGATAAAAAAAAAATAGATATTTATTTTGTAGTAAAACATACAATAATTATTTTTCCTTGTTATGCATTGAAATGACAACAGCCCTTTAACAGCATCCATAAAGATGTTGCGGTGTAGGAAATAATATAAATTGAAACTTAATTATAGTTAGTGTGTAACTTGTAATTATGTTCGTTAAGCGGTGCATGAGTAAATGATTTTCCAACTATACTACAGTCACCTCAAAATTGGGGTAATAAAACGGGCTCAAGAGCTCTCCTAGAGCCCGGAGCCCAAGTATGTTGATCCCTAGTCCATTGATTTGATCCCGTAATCCTGTGAGTAGAGCCTGGAGCCCTAGTGTATGAGCCCGGAGCTGTAATGCTGGAGCTCGGAGTCCTTGAGTTGGAGTTAGGAGTCCAACATTATAAGTTTGAAGCACGGAGTCTGTGTTATTCCTAAACTAGACGGACATCAACAATACAAATTCGATTTTTTTTATGTTATTTTATTTCTTGCAACTTGAACAACGGCAGTAGAATACCGAAGGAACAAGGGAAGCGATGACTACAAAAATCGAAGTACAAAGACATGGCAAAAACGGTAACAGATAAAAACAAAGACAAAACAAGGACGTGAGACAGCTACAATGCACGGAAATAAAAAGATAACATAAAGAACTAAGGCACTCATAGTGTGAACTCCCATGAACACCGGGAGTGACATCAGGTGCTCCGGAAGGGTAAGCATGTCCTGCTCCGCTAAATTTTTCATCTGGTATGTTTCTTGTTTTTATACTCGTAGCCATTTTAAGCATTTACCAAGTTATAGTTATTTTACTATACAATACTTATCATTAATAATTATTGATCAAAATTGCATCCTACATTTCTTCCTCACGGAGGAGGGGGTTTAGGTATGATAGAATTAAGAAAGCTATAATTATTAAAAGAAAAGATGGAAAGTTGAGAAATTTTTTTAAAAAGATGGTACTCAAATAAATAAGAACGAGATCTAATTATCAAAAAGTCATTGAAAATCAACTTGGTAATCAAAATAATCACAAATATAAACCCCTTCATAATCAGATAATCAAGAAACCCATAAGGGGGCTCTAGTGTGATGCAAACCATTGCATGATTTGTTACATATCACAAACGTCGGAACATGTTACAGTGGACAAATTCATTAGCCTTCGTAAATCTTCGATTAAAATATACCTTGCGGAGAGCCTGTTTCAAAATATTTTGGGAACAGAAAAATTAAGGTAAATGTATTTTGTTTCCGGTTGAATTATAACAATACAGTGATTCTATATTTCATATTGTACTGAAACATTTCACTAACACACTATTCGTAACGTAAAAAAAGTTACAGTGGACATTTCTTTTCGACTTTGTAAACAATGAACGATTTTTATCTTTTCACGCAAAAATGTAAATTCTTAGTATTTTTTGAATGTACAAGAAAAATGTATTTTCATGATGCGGATATTTTGTCTCAAGTTGCAAAATCTGATTTCTAGCTCTTCTTCATTTCGGTGCGAATATTTTTGGTTTGCGTTACATGCTGCATGTGACTCTTTCGTTCCCATTTATTCCTAAAAGACGACGGAAATATAATAAATTGCTAAGTAGTATCAGAGGGCGTTAGTTTTGGAAACTGGAGAATGAATTTTTCAATGATTCGCTCAAAAATGTTGATTTTCTCAAAAATAAACGTAGAAAAAACCTCGAATTTTCTTTCGCGTTTTCAACATGTATATAAAAGAAGCAAACGTGCACTTTATTGTTTAAATGCAACATAATGGGAGTTGGGAATAACAATATCTCGGAGTCTGTTGAAAAAGAAATGAAATAAGTCAGTATATTAAACGTCTTAAAAAATAGGTGAAATTCAATGCAATTACCAAAAAGCTGGAAAATGACACCAACACCGCGCGCAACGTCTAAGTCCTGTCCTTGGCTGATTTTGGCTTTCCTGTATAGATTCTATTGGTAATTTGTTCTCTTTCAGATTTCACACATTTTTCGGTATATGGATTTCCAAATGTTTTGATTTGATCTGCACTGAGGAGACATAAGTTGTCGAAATGCGCATATGCAAAAACGAAATTAACAATAACTTCGGTATTTTTTTATTTGTTCAAGTGTCAATAGGATCAATTTTTGTTATTTTACAGATATCTCAGTTGAGCCGAATCTCGAATTTAAATTTTTTGAAACGAATGTCAGAATGCAAACTTCTGTCCGCAATTATGTAACGTGCATAGGATGTGTCACTTACACTTTTTTGTCAGAAAATGTTCTCGCACATTGAAAAGCATTAACGATATGAGTTTTAGTGAAGCAAAACCGTAGTATTCACCCATACTAATTTTATACAAAAGTGATTTGTAAAACTGTAGTTAGGATCGGTTCAATAAATGTGTCCCCACCTGATCTTGACGAGGTAGAAAAGCGTGAAGTTGTGACTGTTTTGTTGGCAGTTTCTATGTTTTGTTGACAATTTCTATGTAAGAAACTCTAAATTTATGTCAAGTCTAAAATCTAAGGCTTAACCCCCTCAAAACTACAAACAAATGTAAGAGCAATATGTGTATGGAGGGGTATTTCCGCCACCTGAGAAATTCTATGCTGTAAATTTCTATCTTCTCTTTTTATTGTTTTCACTTTCCTTATCCATAATTCTGCATTTTCTATATTTTATATTATTAATTCTAGGATATTAATTTATCATATTTTATATTCTTTCTTTAAATGTTCCTATTTCATCCCGACTTCTGCAGTTTTTATATTTTATATTATTGTTTCTAAAACTCAATTTGTTATATTTTATGTTCTTTCTTTAAATGTTCCCATTTCTATGCTTTGTTCGTTAAGTTCTAAATTCTTCTTTCGCGACATTATATCTACCGTGTTAATTTCGAAAAATTTCATGTTTTATAATTTGAAAGAGAAATGTTCGAAATAAGTATTCATTGTGCATCATTCTTTAACTTTTATATTTTATCTTTTAACTCTTGTCTTTGTATTTTTGTTTTTATGTGCTTAAAATAAACGTGGCGGAAAAAACGCGTATGATTGAATTATGACAACAGATGGCGCTAGTGTTTCTGTGACAGCTTTTCATCCACCAGCAGATTCGTCCACGAACGGGACATTTTAGGGACATCATATA
>MJUU01031994.1:1426-22711 GCA_002080025.1 Modiolus philippinarum | reverse complement strand
TGGACTATATGCAACAATTCTACATCAAAACTAAAGTCCTTATTCACAATTTTGTTAAAAAATTGTTGATATATGGACCTAAATAGAAAATTTAGCCAAATTCATTGAAGTGGAAAATATAGGTCAAGGTGACATAATTCTGGTATGGATGTAAGTCACTACTAAATATGTAACCACTTACCAATAATCATCAGTCTATGGCATATAGTTGCTGAGATATGGTGCAAACAAAAAAATTTCATGGAAAAAAACGAAGTCCAACTAATGGAAAAATACGGAAAAATTGGAATTATTTTTTTTCAAAAAATAAACTTGGGAAACAATAATAAGGTTGTACTGAACATTATGTCAAAATTTTATTGATATTGAATAAGATTTGAGAAAGTTATTGAAGTTCAAAAAAAACTTTAATATTTGGGTTAACCATATGTTAATGATGCCGACGGAATCTATGCTCGCTATGTCTCGCTTTCGCGATATTCGTCGCAAGCGAGACAAAAATGTCCACAATTTCTGCATTTACAACAGCATATCTTCAACTGTTTTAATTTTATCTGCACTGAGGAGACATAAGTTGTTGAAATGCACATATGCAGAAACAAATTTTACAGTAACTTCAGTATTTTGTTATTCAATGAAAACCATCATCTGATCACTTCTTTCACTCGCTGTATGCAGATGTAGGTCAGGTTCAATATCTCTGAGACACATTGAAACTAAAAGGCACTTCATATTTGAATCCTTGGAATTTCTGAAGTGAAATTTGAGTTATCTCTCTTGACCTTTGGCAGTATTTGTGCCGAGTTTTAACTAGAAAGCCACAAAGTGGCTTGAGAGTTTATAAAACCATCCAAGAGATGTCATGTGATGAACACTCCTACTGACAACATTTTTACTGAGCTGCATGCTGGTCAATACTCCCTCAAGTTGTCAATACCAGTCATTACTGGTCAATTGAAATTTCAAAAAGACCATTCAGTAAATTTACTGTTTCAGTTACAATATTTTACGAAAGGATATGGAGTAAATGAACATGAGACCATAACACATATGTTAACTCCAACTGCAACAATTTAATGAGCTGTATGGCCATTTCGGAAATTTATTCCTCATCAGCAGCACTAGAACCCAAACAAAGGAAATCCATAATTTCAAAAAAATGTTTAAAATGCATAAAACCATACAAAATCCGAATAATCAGTGAGACCAAATATAGCTAAGGACATACATTGTAACTACGATGGAGGGAGTTAATCCTTCGGTTTAAAATTTACATAAATTCAGATAATAGTAATTGAACAAAGTGTACACATGAGATATTATCTCATGTACAAGTACACCATATCTTAGAAAAATAAAGAGCATACATCTCTCCCACGGGGAATTGTTTTACCAACTCCACACTGCAATAAAAGACAAACTCCTGTATTAAATATTTTACGAAAGGATATGGAGTAAATGAACATGAGACCATAACACATATGTTAACTCCAACTGCAACAATTTTAATGAGCTGTATGGCCATTTTGGAAATTTATTCCTCATCAGCAGCACTAGAACCCAAACAACACCTGGTCTGACATGAATGTAAACAACAACAGTTGCTGGTGAAATGCTGGTGTTTACACTAATATTTATGACTCTGCCGTATGTTTCAATTTAAATAACAACAGGAAGTTTGCTGGTGTTTACATGAGCATTTGCTAGTGTTTACAGTATGAAAAATGTCAGACCTGAGTGTTTTGTAGCTGAAGCACTCCCTGTGTATTGTACAAGATCTTTTTTTTTCAATAAAAATTTATAGATATCCAGAAAAATTCTCAAAGGAAAGTTTAAGGTTACTTCATAAAAAATAAAACAAATATTTTATATTTGTGCTAAATATTACCAGATAGTCACATGCCAAGGTCAAGGTCAAATGTTCAGGTACCTACTACCAACTGAAATGTCTCTCCACATGGTATACATATGCAAAATATGAGAGCCCTATCACTCACCATTCAAAAGATATACATGTACCCAATGTTTAAGCTTCAATGCAGTCGATAAAATGCCAAGGTCAAATACAAATGTATTCTGGTACCAATAAAAGTCCTTGCACAAGGAATGCACATGCAAAAATTTGTAAACCATGCATATCACTTACCATTCAAAAGATACACTTATTATTTTTTTCAAAAAGCCCATCACATGACAAAATCAAGGTCATGAGGTCAAAAATTTTAAAATTGTTTGAAAGGTCTTGCAACAAAGAACACACATGCAAAATATGAAATCACATACCATTCAAAAGATAAACCCAATGCTAAAGTTTTTCTGGACAAGCATACAGACGGACCAAAAACTATATGCCCCTGTAACAGTGGATTCATTCAGGCAGTATAATCCTTCCTTTTGGATAAAATGCACTAGGGTAGAATATCCACAAAATCTAATTGACCAATCACAATGGAGTACTGACCATGACGGAATAAACATCAAGGTAGAAATACATTAGGTTGTTTATATACCCTGAAATTATGCACGACGGAAAGAAAGTACACTGACACCCCCCCAATCTTTGATCCTTCGGGTCATAAAAAAAGCAACTTAGTTTTCAAGGACTATTGTTTTGACTCAAGTGTGAACGAAATATTGGTTATCATTGCAAGAAAGAGGGCTTAACATCAGGAATTTTTCATTTTTCAAGATTGTATCACCGGACACTTGGGACCTTTATTTCAGAAAATATAAATAAATGGAATTTGTTATCAACATACATTTTGGACATTATTATATTTTAATTGTTTCTTAAAAATCTAAATTGTTACAGTTAAGTTTCGATATCTTAGTTTTTAATTAACTGTCTTTCATCAAATTTCTTATCGCGGTTTTTAGTAATCTTTAATCCTTAAATGGACTCCATTTAGACAATGTACTTTGTGGACAAAAGTGACAAAATCTTAATCCGCAGTTTGTGTTAAGTTAATTCTCTATAGTGACATTTCTATGGACAACACTAATCTTTGTTTTTATATATTGTTATTATTTTATTTGTTATGTCAGTTTAGGTTTATAGTTCGGTTATGCCGGACTGCAAAATAAAAGTATAGAACGGAAATATATTCCTTCTTGATTTTATAACCGGAACGCTTACATTCCCCCGGTTATACGTGATGGTTACAGTGGCTGATCCCGTACCAAGTTCTACCATGAGTTAAATTCCCCAACTGAAAATGGAATCGTGGAGAGCAGATTTTTACAGACCTTGGAGCATCCAGTCTTGTGATTATGGAACGCCATATCTGTCAGAACAAAGATACTTCGTCAATTCTGAAAACAATTTGTGCAAATTTTGCGGTAAGACTGTGTATTCTCAATTTCACTTTAATATTTGTGCTGCTAGAAGATCTTTCTGTTATAAATGTAGACATTTTGGACATTACGCCAAGATGTGTAGTTTCCACGGACAAATGTCGGAAAAGAAAGCAAAAAGCAAATCAAAATTGCGACGTGATTCTGAAAGATTAAAAATATTTACGGAAAAGAAAATAATGTCAATATTTCCCTGTGCCGAAATAAACAACATTGAATTACAGGAATTCTACGGGGGGANGGGGGGGTCGATCATCAAAAAGAGGAAGTTAAAACACTGAAGCAAAAAGTGAAGGACGCAAAATTTGACAAAGAAATGGAGAAATCACAAAGAGTGAAATTAATGATTAAATGTGATTATTTGGAGAAAAAATTACGGGAAATCAGTGATAAACACATTAAAACAGTGTCGGAATTAAACAAAATTAAAAAGGAGCGTACACAGGATAAAAAGAAAATTGACGATCTGGAAACTGAAATGACTGATTATAAACTTCAGATAGAGGTACACATTTGTAAACCGAACACAGATGAAAAACAAAAGTATGAAACGGAAATAAAGGCATTAAAGGAGAAAATTGAAGACATGGACCACTATAATGAAAGAATGTATGATCAAAGGTGTGAGGCAATTGATTTACAATATGAATTAAATCGTGAAAAAGAAGAAATGCAAAATGAGATATACAAGCTGCAAGACCAAATAGATGAACTCCGATCTCGAAATCAAACCATTCACACCGCAATCGATATCAAGGACAACATAGTGGAAATCGACGAAATTTCAACAGACAAAATTATGCTTAATTTTGAAAATTCTGATTTGGATATTATGATATAAGTTTATGTAAAAAGTTTTCACTTCATTTGGAAAATTTATTTAAGACACGAGGACATGTCTTCCATGGAGCGGAGGAATATATCACCTGACACTTGGGACCTTTATTTCGGAAAATTTAAATAAATGGAATTTGTTATCAACATATATTTTGGACATTATTTTATTTTAATTGTTTCTTAAAAATCTAAATTGTTACAGTTAAGTTTGGATATCCTAGTTTTTAATTAACTGTCTTTCATCAAATTTCTTATCGCGGTTTTTGGTAATCTTTAATCCTTAAATGGACTCCATTTAGACAATTTACTTTGTGGACAAAAGTGACAAAATCTTAATCCGCAGTTTGTGTTAAGTTAATTCTCTATAGTGACATTTCTATGGACAACACTAATCTTTGTTTTTATATATTGTTATTATTTTATTTGTTATGTCAGTTTAGGTTTATAGTTCGGTTACACCGGACTGCAAAATCAAAGTATAGAACGGAAATATATTCCTTCTTGATTTTATAACCGGAACGCTTACATTCCCCCGGTTATAATTGTATACAGAATAGAAGTGATACCATCAACACAATATCTAACAACACTAGTCAGACATCAAGACATTACAAAACCATGGCTTTTAAGATCTTGAGCCTCAGAAATGACTATTGGCTTGTTCACGAATCCAATCAGTGACGTCACAAAATCAAATTTTTGGTTGGCAAAATAGTATTTCAACAATAGATTGCATTGTATAGTAATAGGACAGAATTTGATTTTTCAAATAACTTTTAACATACTAGTCTGATTTTGGATCTATAAAATGCTAAATAAACCTCGTGATTTTCATATTTTTTCTACCGATTTAC
The DNA here is from genome assembly GCA_002080025.1 of Modiolus philippinarum. NCBI lineage: Eukaryota > Metazoa > Mollusca > Bivalvia > Mytilida > Modiolidae > Modiolus > Modiolus philippinarum. The sequence continues at coordinate 17,666 of MJUU01031994.1, read as the reverse complement.
TTTTTCTGAATTTCCTCTGAATAATTTGAAATGTGTATTTCAAATATTTGGAAATTGTGAAAAATTTGAATGCAATACAAATACGTGAATTAGTCTTAGATCAAATAAAAATAATCAAATATCAAAATTTTTTATATCCTGTGAACATGGTGAAACTGTAAAATATCTTCAATTCAGATCAAAAGAAATTATCAAATTACCTTTTAAAACCACACCATACCAGTTAATTGAAAATGTCTTTTTTATGACTTTGATCAATAATAACAATTTCTTGCCAACCAAAACGGTCCACAGGTAAAAAATTCCATGTTGTGACGTCACAGCGAATAAGCCTATTACAAATTTTCATTCTTTCCACAAACTGTGATAGTCTTGAATAATCTACATTTTTGTACTGGATGGGACAGTGAAAGCCCCATGTTGGAGGCTTTCAGAAATCAGTGCTACATGCATAGATGACAACACTGCTTTTATCCTTGCACCTCCTGTATTCTGTACTCTTGGGTTCTTCTTCTAAAGTATTAAACTCATTGGAGTACTCAATACTAACTCAGGATAAACCTGTATATGTTTATTACATGGTGAATCGACAGACTTAGCATCTACGCATTTAAAAACACAAAGTGTTGAGTACTCCAATGAGTTTACATACTATTAGCAAAAACAAAAATGAAAGTAGAATGAGATCTCAGACTCAGTCTCAGATTCAGTTGTACCTCTTCTCGACTAAGGGAGTGTTTGCCATTTCCCTTTGGTAGAACTGCGAAGCAATTTTTATCCGCCTTATATTCCACTCTTGCGACTGAACAAGTCATCTTAACCAGCTCTTATTTCAACACGATTTCTTAAACATTTTCTTTCGTTTTACAGACCACCTGCTAACTTCCGGTTTTATCTGACGAATAAAAGAGGGATTTAATACATAGAATTTTCCCGAATGGTCGCTTTACGTATCACGGTCATTTTTGTGATATATGTAATCATAGTGTTACTTGTATAAGTTGTGGATGTACTACACTTTTCTCCTTTAATAATTCCTGTTTATATAATTCCAGATGTCTCAACAAAGCATTGATTCTATTCCAAAGATGGAAATAATAGAAGAAAAAAATTTAAAGGCACTGGATACGGTTACACAGATATGTAATAATAACGGGAAATTTTTATTACAAAAAAAATTAATATTCGGAGCACACTGCCGGGTACGGGTCTGATATTTTCCGTGTCACGGTAACAATAATAGTATAATTATTGTTACACATCTTATTGTTACACAGAATAATAACAATTTCGCATCTAAGGGAACTGTTGATAATTTCAACTAGAAAACACGAGGGGACTTTATAAACATAAGTAGATGATATAAATCGGAGAATGGTTTTTATGAAATAAAAACGCCCGTAACGCTAGGCTATGGAATAGCCTTGGATAGAAAATTGCGTGTTTGATTGAAAAGGGTGTGGTTGCTCATGATGTATTTGCACACTCAAATCAATACTTGAAGTAAGCCTTTCTCGGTACTTCTTTGTAAATTCTTCTATTGGTTTGCACATGTGACAAAAGAGGTGAAGAACACCCTATATAGTCACTAAATCAAAAGAAGTGAAAGTAATATTTCTCCAATAACTGAATACCATATGCCATCTTCAAACTGAGTGAAAAATCATCAATAATATCATCATGATAATGAAGTAAAGTCTATTGATGCAAATGTAGAACACGAGGGGACTTTATAAACATAAAGTGACTTTATAAACATAAGTAGGTGATATAAATCGATTCAGTCATTGATTCGATCAACTTTCCCATTTTGCGACCTTTAAATCGGTGTTTTTATAGTATTTGTATATTATTGATTGTTTCACAATACCTTATCTTTATTTTTAACTTCTGGTTTTAAATTTATACATTAGCGTTCTTAATCTTTTAATCATATCTATATTTATAAATATGGCTAAGCGATTTTTAACTTCTGGTTTTAAATTTAAACATTACTGTTCTTATTCTTTTTATCATATCTANCTCTACAAACCTGTTCCCAGTACCACCTATGGTAAATGTTTATAATACGTTTCAACTTCCACAAGGAAACAGAAAAATTAAACCCCGCCCCGTTTTATCAGGACGAAACTGGACGCCATTTTGATTTTCGATAATATGAAATTCCTATTGGTCAGTAGTCTTCTGGGCATGCGTTCTCTTCACTACGCAAGCGCACTCCTCACTTTCCCCCAAGAACTATCTATATAGCTTGGCTATTCCATAGCCTAGCTAATGATAATTAACCATTAGGGTTTTAAAATTTGATTAAAATTAAAACAAAGATATTTATAATAAGTCCTTGATCACACAGTGTAAATAGGGTCAAATTTTCAGAGGTGACTCCTTTATCGAATTAGAAAAAAAAATAATTCAAAATCGGTATTACCTTGGGCAAGGGTACTTTGCATTTTCAAGATATTATAGTGTAAAGAACTTTGGACACTTAAGTTCATAATTTTAAGCAGAATATCAGGGAATTTTATAAACCAATAGTCCTGACAGGGCTTTGTATTTACTACTTTTAAATTCTAAAAAATATAAAGTCACACTACGGTACAGTTTCAATTATTTTTACTCTTGGAACCCTTAACCATCAATCGACATCGTGCTCTCAACAATGCAATCAGAAAAAATCTGTACACTAATTTCTTGTATAGTGAGTCACCTTAGTTTATTAAAACGTTTTCAATAATATTTAGATTTTGTTCAAATTTTACTGGAGAGAAGGGAGCAAAATTTTGGTCCGACTTCGATCCAATTACTGTTTCATCTGTTTCTTCGGGAGTTTGTTAACCTCACTGAGCGACTGACCTTGCTATAATGTAATCGGCATCGGAACCGTTAAGATCCGCCATGGAACCGAACTTGTTCAAGTTTCTGATAAACATATACTTATAGCTTCAAAACTATTGCAAAAATCAGCATGGATATTTTTTCCTTGTGCAAAAATAAAGAAAAACGTAAGCATGACTAAATAGATTATTTGAAAAAGTGAAAACCAACCATGTGTATTTTTATAATATATTCAAACACACGTCGTATAAATAATTTGTAAAATAATCTTTCTAATATCAACGATAACTGCCGATAACTGCCAAAAATGTTCTTTTGAATATACAAAGTTACATTTTTAGAGCCAAAATTTTATTTAAATTAACGAAAAATCATAATCTGTTTTGAACTACAAGTGTAATTTTACTTTGTCTTTTTGTCTCGTAGACTTCGACTCTTGACACTGAACTAAGTTCCGTAATTTTGTTATAATTACATTCTTATCAGTACCAAGGTGCCATATATAGGTATTCCTTTTCTTCATACAAGGTAAATCTCCTATATAAACAGGTGCGGTTGAATAGCATACAGGCTATTAAACCGGGTCCGGTCGAATAGCCGGTCCGGTTGAATAGCCACTGCCGTAACAATAACATGGGCGTTTATTGTTACACACACAGGAAAGATCAGTTCCGTATCCGGTAATTTACTCTGGATATTAATTTTTTGTGTAACGATAATTTTCCGTTATTATTACATATCTGTGTAACCGTATCCAGTGCCAATTTTAAAACTCTTTCAATCCTTGAAGATGGATAAATCTCCAGGACCTGACGAACTCCATCCCATATTACTGAAAGAACTGACAAAGTCATTAACTAAACTGCTTTGTACCTGCGGACTGACGCTCTGACAATGTTTCACCAATATATAAAAAGGGACCAAAAAGAAAAGCAGAAAATTACAGACCAATATCTCTGACATCAATCTGCTGTAAAATTATGGAGTACATAATAGCAAGTAACATCATGAATTATTGCGAAGAAAATAACATCTTATATCCTTTTCATCATGGATTTAGACGTAGACGCTCCTGTGAAACACAACTTATAGAATTTGTAGATGATATCTCCAAAAACTTACAATACAACAAACAGACAGACACTCTCATCATGGATTTCGCCAAAGCGTTCAACCATAGTCTACTAATCCACAAGCTTAAACACTACGGCATAGAGACCAGAACACTACAGTGGATTCAAAACTGGCTATCGAACAGGAAACAACAAGTAGTTATGGATGGGATAACATCAAAACAACGGCAGTAGAATACCGAAGAAACAAAGCACAAGATTACACAAATCAAAGTCCAGAGACAAGGCAAAACCAAGAACACCGTAAGACGGAAGACCAAAGACACCACATGCAAACAAAACACACGAACATTACATATACAACACAAAAAACTAAGGCACTAACAGTGTGAACTCTCAAAAAACAGAGTGACACCAGGTGCTCCGGAAGGGTAAGCATGTCCTGCTCTGTATACAGCACCCGTCACACTGTCAGTGGGTCAATCCAGGGTAAAATCAAAACCGGTAATGTCAAATCTGGGAAGACGTGAAGCTAGCTGAAGATGTCAGCTTTCATTTGTGACACTGACATTTCATATCTATCTATGACGTCATGGTGACGGCCATAGAATTTTTGGAGGGACGAAAGTAACAACGGCTGAATATATCCCTGACTGGAAATGCTTTTGCTCTTTCCACAAAGTTACTGTATGTACTGCACGCTCTACAGTAACGAATTAATTGTGAAATATATATTCCATATACTGGGGTAGTCTGGGATCCTGACTCAATATTCTCTTTACCGTAAGCGGCTTCCGGTTCGAATATAGAAGTGAAGCTTGCGTAAAGGAAAATATTTTCCCAGGGTACCAGGTTATATACTGGGGATGTAGGTATATTGCTGCAGAGAAAGGGAAAGTTCACAATTGGAAAGTCAAAATCATCACGTTTGTCATATACTCTAGATTTCAGACGTCAATGCTCGTCAATGTATAACAAAATGTCAAGGTATGAAGCAGAATCGGGTGTATCGGTTGTCTCTTTAATTTCAAGTTCACTGGGGCAGATGCGATGTAAATATTCTATAAATCTTGGGTTATTAAGAGAAAGTACATCGTATATATATCTGAAGCTGAAATTAAAAGTCTGGGCTAGTTGTTTTTGTTTCTGTTGTATCAGCCCCGGTAAAAACTTTGCTTCATACGAAAAAAGGAGGTAAATGTAGAGTCTGGAGTTCCCCAAGGATTAGTACTCGGACCAGGCTTATTTATATATTATATAAATGATCTACATGCACGCCTCAATTCAACAGTCCGATTATTTGCAGATGATACAATAGCATACCTTACCATTTCCAACAGCAAGGATGCCGAAACACTACAGCATGACCTGGAACTACTAGGGCAGTGGGAAGATGAATGGTGCATGAAGTTCCACCCAGATAAATGTACTGTTCTCACTGTCACCAACACTTGAGCCAAACTACTACCTTCATGGGTACAAGCTAGAGGCAGTTACATCAGCTAATTACCTCGGCATAACTTTTACCATCAAGTTACAATGGGACGACCATATCAACAATATCTGCAACAAAGCAAACAAAACCATTGGCTTTCAATGAATATTAAGGAAAAGGCATACTTTACCCTAGTAAGACCTTTGGTTGAATACGCCAGTACAGTATGGGACCCTCATAAGCAAGGAAACATCACTCAGCTTGAAGATATGTTTCCAATAACCACCGAAATCGCTCCAGTGTTAATAACATCCTAGATAGACTAAATTGGAGACCACTGGAAAATAGAAGAAAAGATGCCAGACTAACAATGCTGTACAAGATTGACAGAGAGCTTGTTGCCATACATAAAGACAAAAGACTACTGCCACAACAACGCAAATCAAGAACAACACATAACAGGGCATTCCAGATAGAATCGGCTAGAATTGACGCTAGGAAAATGTCATTCTTTCCAAGGACAGTACGTGACTGGAATGCACTACCACCTGACATTGTGGAAGGGGACACGCCAGAGGCCTTTAAAGCCAGGATCGTGTCCCTCTGAGCCGGCAGTAGTTTTAAAATTTATTAATTTATTATATTAAGTTATCATATTACTATTATCTTTGTATCTGGGTATGCACACAAAGTAAACATTGCATAATTTTCAAAATGATGAAGGAGGCAATTATATGGCAGAAGCAGAAGTAAACATCTATTTGTTATTTTCAACTAATCTTTTGAGAAGGGGGAATTACCGAACGATTGGAAAAACAGCACTGATTTATGAGCGCGATTTTTAGGATAACAAGGTACTACCAAGTATAATTAGGACCAGTAAGCCTTACATCTGTCATTTGTAATATAATGGAAAATTTAATAAAAGAATACATAATCAAACACATGAAAACACAAAATTTATTCTCCAGTAAACAGTATGGGTTCATCTCTGGACGCTCAACCTCCCTGCAATTACTAGAAGTATTAGATAAATGGACCAATGCTTTAGACGAGGGACTAGAAGTAGACTGCATCTATATGGACTTTCAAAAAGCCTCCGACAAAGTACCACATAAAAGGCTAATTGAAAAAGCAAAATACTATGGCTTAAGAGGTCCTATAGTTAGATGGATAGAAGACATTCTAAATGATATATCGCAAAAAGGTATTTATTTTCCAAAAGTAACTTTCGATGCTTAAAATTAAGATTTGCTGGCAAACTTGACTTTCTTATCAATTTTAATGTCAACGATGTTTGCATATATAGCTGTATGTGAACAGGGAAGTAGCCGCCTTGGTCACAGGATGAACATGGTAGTATGAAGATGATATTGTCTTCTCAGACGCCTGGAAGTAAAGAGGAGTTCCACTGTGAAAGGTGATGTAATTTGAGAGAAGATATACTTCTGCCACTAAATGCAAACAGACAGGTGGCTTTCATAGCTTTCCAATATATATTCGTGGTATTGACGTTTGAGCAGTTATATTTGTACACACCGCCTGCAAAAGATAGAAGAGGATAAGTGTGCAACTGGATTGTTACGGCTGTACTTACATCTATTAGAATAACATAAACTTAACCTTAGGGAGCGACCATTTAACTTGAAGGGGGGGGGGGCTATGGTTTTTTTTCTAAAAAAATATTTTGGATCTGANGTGAAAAAAATATTTTGGCTGCCAAAATGATGAAAAAAAAATTTCTGAATGAGGCTTTCTGCCCAAAAAAAATAATGTTAATTTTGAAAAAAAAATATTTTGTTGATACGCGTGCAAAAAATAAATAATTTGTTTCGCGCGAAGCGCGAAAAAAAATTTCTGTCCAGAAAAAAAACCATAACCCCCCTTCAGGTTAAATGGTCGGTCCCTTAAGGTTAAAGGTCCCCTTTTCAGTTCAATGTTAAACCTACGGGAATTTTGTGTAAAATCCCCAGCCTTAACGGGTTGTATCTGCAAATTTTTGAGGTTATTGCCCATGCAAAGCTACCAATATTTTATGCTAGTATCTACAAATGTAATGATTTTGCAGAAAAAATATTGAAAATATTTTGGTAGTTGGATGTTTTCTGGGACAAAAATGCGGTCTGTTCGAATAATTTGCCATTTTTTTCATATTGATTATCATAAATAACTCATTTATTTGTAGATAATACTTGCAACGAATGGTAGCTTTGTATGCATAAATGAAACAGCTATCTGCAAACGAAGTTTAGTGAAGAACCAACAAGCCGTTAAGGCTTGGGAATTTACATAAAATTTCCATAGGTTTAACATTGAAAAAGGGTCCTTTAACCTTAATTGACTGCAAATCATTAACTTTCAGGACAGAAATGGGGAAGTTCAGTCACAGTTATTGACCGCTTACGGGCATATCTACAGAAACTAAATTCAATTAACAGTATCGTCAGTATCATACACACATTTGCAACGCATCGTTGAGCAGTCACCAAATGACTGTGTATAAAGCGCGCCTAAGTTCGGGAGATCCAGCAATGAATTCCACTCAAACAGGTGCTGGAACCCGTCTTGAACTTACTGTGAGGTATGAGCATAGCTTATGGTTGAAAGCTTCGTGGTGACTTCAAGATGAAGAACACCAATAAAAGCATTGTGCCAGTGCTTGTTTTTGCCATGAATTTGTATAGACTTTGCCTCATGTGCATTTACTCAATATCCTTTCATTGCTTATTGCAGAAGATAATCGAATTCTGTGGAAACTACAAGAATAGCATTAAAGATATACCGAGCATAGTGTTCCATGGGTACCCTGAATGAGATACGTCTATATGAGTACAACAAGGGTGAAAAGACCCACAAAAAGACATTCGAAAACGATGCTAACACCCTATAATTATGATACTGTACCCAGGGATACATTCATTTATCGAGGCATGAAGCAGGTTATGGAAGAGACGATGAAACCGGAATGGCGACGAACAAGGAGAGTCAAACGGACATTCATTATTGCAGTAGGTAGTTTGCCATCGTTTCAAATAAAAGTTTCTTTAATCACTAAGAACAAAACTCATTATTAACAAAGTCTAGGTCAAGAGATGAATTGTCCTATAAATAGCTGAAGTACATGCATTAATTTAAGAGGGAGTAAAGCCTTTTTTTCCTCGAAGAGAACAGAGAAATCAGCTGATCATCAAAAAGTGGCAAATAACGGATTAATCTGTTTTGAATGATCCCAAGAACAGAAAATTGAGCATTTTGAGTCATAAATGCTCCATGTAAAACGCTTGGTCGCTTTTAAGGAAACTCTTCTTTCCGAGGATACCATAACATACTAAGCATGTAGACGTAGATCCTGACAAAGTTTGGTTTTCCTTCAATTGGGACGAAATATATTTCCTTAATAAAAACACCGCAAACCAAGACTTTCTTGGCCATAACAGAGCTATCGCTACGCATCGTATCTTGTGAAGAACTCTTGACAGCAGCATAAAGTTGAACATCCTTTTCCATATAAGGGATTTTTATGAACCTCTAGAGCCTCCCGATTTGGAATCACAGAAACATAGGCCTCGATTTTGTTTTTCAAACTGGTTGGAAACAGGTTTATCAAAGGACGATCCGAAATCAAGGTGATTGCCCGTAGACTGATGGGTTTAGTTTTCATTCTGTGCATAGGTTATTTGGCACCAGAAACAAAAAAAAAGAAGTGATTGCCCTGGGGTCTGAAGATTAGGCGCCATACTTTTATTGTCTGACACTATCAAAAGAGTCTGTTCTTGAATCACGATTTGAAAATGTTACATGGACTAAGTTCCATCCTCATCTGTAGAACAATGATACGTTCTTTTAACCGAGATACTGACAGTCTTGTCCTGGAGGATAGCTCCCCATCTTACTGCAACGTTCAAGAGGATTTCTTACACCCCAGGCAGACGATGTGACTAGGGGTTATAACTGCCTATGGAAAATGAAACACACTTTGCATTTTATTACCAATCCATTAACTTTTAGCACCCCGTTAAGATGGTGTATGTAGAATAATTGATTGACAACACTACCAAGGATCTACCAAGAGGAGATATTTCATTTGACCGGTTGCAGAAAGATAATGTCCAATCAAATATGAAACCATCTTTAAGGAAAGTGCTACCAATTAGAATGTAAACACGCCGTCTTTCATAGTGTGCTACCGCGGTTGGTCTTTCAGACGTCGACTTTGGGCGTAACATTGCACCTCTTTGAATTGGCATAATAACAAAACATTGTTATCAAGAATTCCAAAAGGCAAAGCAAAACCATCGGAAAATTGTCATCTGCAATGGTGCTTACAGATAGTCATTTCAAACGAGACAAGGTCTTTACAAATGGCAATGGAACAAGGCTTTTATTGTTGTTCAATCTTGATGAAACGTTGAAACCTCCGGTTTGAGTGTATTTCTTTGCTTGAATTGAATGACGAACATGTCAAGATGGAATCTGGTATTTCTAGCGATAAATAAACTTTTCACTAGCTTAATATTTCATCTGTTAATTTACAGTTAAATTTGAGATGTAATTTGGGAAGAATAAGGATGGAAAGTTCAAGCAGTTCCATGTGACACCCCTAAATAGGCCGTATGTGAAGTCAGCCTAATAGTGCAATATTCGTGTGGTAGATCAGGTAACCTATTAGGCGTGGAGAAGATTAGGGGACAGATGCTGAAGCTTTGATTGATACAGTGACTTCCCTGATACAGCCCGGTTGCTTTACTACCAGACTATCAAACAAGGGTATGTTACCCATAACTTGAAGTCATCATTCCATGAGTTTAAAGGTCGTCATCACAACTTGAGAACCGCTATTGGATATCTGTTTCCCAGATGACAGCATATCTTTCCCTTTAAAAGCTTAATTGCTGTTTCCTCTACCGTATTTGACATGTTCAACACGGCGGATGTCTTAGGGACCGACCATTTAACCTGAAGGGGGGGGGGGNACAGATTATTTAATTTTTGCACGCGTATCAACAAAATATTTTTTTTTCAAAATTAACATTAATTTTTTTGGGCAGAAAGCCTCATTCAGAAAATTTTTTTTCATCATTTTGGCAGCCAAAATATTTTTTTCACATAAAATCAAATCCAAAATATTTTTTTAGAAAAAAACCATAGCCCCCCCTTCAAGTTAAATGGTCGGTCCCTTATAAGAAGCAATAGGTGTTGGATCTACCGGTGCACCTGATCTCGCCCATGGTTTTTATTACATTGTGTAGGTCTGTGCCGTACTAATGTTTTTTCCTTGTTTCTTTGTTTTATTGATGTTGCAATTGTCCTTGGATTATTCGTTTTTGATTCTCATTTACTTTTGCCAGGTGGAAAAGATTGGTTATGATTGGTAAGATACGTTGAGATGCGATACACTAACATTCTTTCGGCTTTGGAGGATGTTCATGCGGAATCGAAGCCTGTTTAAAAGGACTGCTTAGTGCCCTTTAACGTTATTCATAAGTAAACTAGCATTATGGCTACCACAACAATGATCTTTGGTCATGACTCTTAAATTTCATGAGGGTCCCTCGCACTGGTTTGAGTGGATTACATTGTTTAAAAGTTGTTGTAAAGTGTACCTTTCACTCTTGTTGAAATTGTTTGCTATATAGCTTGTGCACATGGTTGACTCTCTGGTGCTAGCGCATAGCCGTTGTGTGTGCCGTGAAACTCCTTACCGTGCTTCAGGTCACAATCTACCATAGCACCTAAAGTCTCTCATGGGTAACGGTTGTGACATCGCTCAGCCATCGAGGTTGTTGGCGTCTCCACTAGGTTTACTTTCTTTGTATAGGTTGGTGATCGCCCTGGTCTCCATCTCTATGTATTATACAAACTGCTTAGCCTACTCCAAAGTAGACGACTGAGTCTTTGTGGTCACCGTGAGGGACAAGAGAAGCCGATGGCCGCTGTCGTTGGCACGCCTTCGTGTATACTTGTAATGGATACGGCATGCAGGTGTCAAACTTTCGAAATCCGCGTGTATTATAAATGGAACCCTCGGCAGGCATCTCGATTCTAATCGCATCTGTTCTAGATGCTTGGCCAAGATATCAATTCCGGACAAATGTGCTGTTTGGCAAAGGAACAGTTCATGACTATACTCTGTGAGCTCAGGAGAGGCGAAAGGTTCTTGATTTAGCAGTAATATTGCTTGTTGTCGCTGGTCAGGGACGAGAGATCTCTCGCATCCGTAGTCTTTGGGATCCTGTTTTATATCTGGATAATTTTCTTCTCCAATTTTAATTTTATTCGCACGGTCGTAGACAAAGAGGTTGGTGTTGATGTCCGTGTTCCTCACTTAAATTTTTCGATCGCCTTGAGTGAGACTGGGAAGACAATCTCCTTTTAAAATTAATTTACAGATGGGGTCGGACTGTAGGAGATGCCCTTGTGAGTTTGTTTAAACATAAAATTTGTTCAAGTAGATTTATATTTTGTATTCGCCATATCCCAACCTACTACTTTCTCGCATGAATTGGGTCATACACTCTTTGACCTTCTCTGTCCTGAACACGATCTGTTGAATTGGTGAGGGTTTAAAGTCGGGTATGACGAAGGTATTTTCTCTAGTGCAGGTTCCACTTTCACTCTGCAGTTTTACTTACAACAATGACTATACGTTAAGACTCTTCTTTTCAGCAAACTAATGATCAGTAAGTAATTCTATCCCTATGGTGAAGGTCCCCAGATGTGCCAAAATTATAGTACGGTAGATCCTTTCATCGAGTACACTTGAAATTGGGCCGGTGGTAGTTCACTGACTTACCTCGAGAAACGTTTCAATACCATGTTGCTCCAGATGTTCAGTATTCACTGCACAGTGCTGCAAACCTATCCATTCGGAGCATCTTTGAAGTCTCATCCAATAAATCTAGCTGAACACCTTTTCTTATCTGTAAGTACTTGGTGATGCCACGCCTCTTTTCGATCTTTTCTAGAACAACTTTCTGGTTGGCTTTTTCCTCAGCGAGCTTTATCAACTTCTCGTTTGTCATTTGACTGTATCCCCTCAGACTCTTATCCTCCGCTATTTGACAGAGTCTTTTACCACCAACTTGGCTCCGACTTGAATATTCCGGTCTTTTTCCTGCTGCATCGAACAATATTCCACAGGAACAAATTGTTCTATTCGTACATGTGGTAAGGGCAACCAAGCTTAAACGGATGGTGCATGACTGTGGCCGGCAAGGGCTACCAGGATAATATACGGGATAGTACATGTGGTAATGGCAACCAGGCTTTAAGAGTTAGTACATGAGGCAATGACAACCAGGCTTCAAGGGGTAGTATATGTGGTAAGGGCGACAAGGCTTTAAGGAATAGTACATGATGGCAAGGGCAACTAGGCTTTAAGGGATAGTAACTGTGGTAAGGGTTACCAGGCTTTGAGGGGTAGTACATGTGGTATTGGCAATCAGGCTCTCATGATTGGTACATTATGGCAAGGGCAGGCAGGCTTGAAGGGTTAGTACAAGTGGCAAGGGCAACCAGGGTTTAAGGCATAGTGAATGTGGTAATGACAACCAGGCTTTAGGGGTTGGCAAATGTGGTAGGGCAACCAGGCTTTAAGGGTAAGTGCATGTGGCAAGGGACTCCAGGCTTTAAGGGTTAGAAAATGTGGCAAGGGCAACCAGGCTTTAAGGATTGGTACATAATTACAATGGCAGCCAGGCTTCAAGGGTTAGTACATGTGGCAAGGGCAACCAGGCTTTAAGGGATAGTACGTGTGGGAAGGGCAACCAGGCTTTAAGAGTTAGCAAATGTGGTAAGTGCAACCAGGCTTAAGGGTTAGTACATGTGGCAAGGGCAACCAGGCTTAAAGGTATATATGTGGTAAGGGCAAAGTACAAAGGGATAGTACACGCAAGTGGAAAGGATAACCAGCCTTTAAGTGATAGTACATGTAATAAGGGCAACCAGGGCAAAATCCAAAGGGATAGTACACGTAAGTGGAAAGGGTAACCAGCCTTTAAGTGATAGTACATGTAATAAGGGCAACCAGGCTTTAAGAAATAGTAAATATGATAAGGGCAACCAGGCTCTAATGGATAGTACATGTGATAAAGGCAACCAGGCTTTAAGGTTTAGTATTTGTGGCAAGGGCAATCAGGTTTTATGGGATAGTGTAAGTGGAAAGGGCAACCAGGCTTTAAGGTTTAATACATTGGCAAGGGCAACTAGGCTTTTAGGGATAGTACACGTGGTAATGGCAATCAGGCTTTAAGGTTTAGTACATGTGGCAAGGGCAGCCAAGCTTTTAGGGATAGTACATATGGGAAGGGCAACCAGATTTTAAGTGATGGTACACTATGGCAAGGGCAACCAGGCTTTAAGGGTTAGTGCATGCGGTAAGGGCAACCAGGCTTTAAGGGGTGGTGCACATTAAGGGTTACCAGGCCTTTCGTAAAATATTTAATACAGGAGTTTGTCTTTTATTGCAGTGTGGAGTTGGTAAAACAATTCCCCGTGGTAGAGATGTATGCTCTTTATTTTTTCTTAGATATGGTGTACTTGTACATGAGATTATATCTCATGTGTACACTTTGTTCAATTACTAATATCTAAATTTATGTTAATTCTAAAACCTAAGAATTAACTCCTACCATCGTAGTTTTGTCCTTAGCTATATTTGATATTACTGATTATTCGGATGTCATTTGGTTTTCTACATTCTAAACATTTTTGAAATTATGGATTTCCTTTGTTTGGGTTCTAGTGCTGCTGATGAGGAATTAATTTCCGAAATGGCCAAACAGCTCATTAAAATTATTGCAGTTGGAGTTAACATATGTGTTATGGTCTCATGTTCATTTACTCCATATCCTTTCGAAAAATATTTAAGGGATAGTACATGGGTTAAGGGCACACCGGCTTTAAGGATTGGTACATTATGGCAAGGGCAACCAGACTTTAAGGGTTACAACATGTGGCAATAAGGCTGTGTTAGTATATGTGGTAAGAGCAGCCTGGCTTTAAGGGAAAGTACATGTGCTAAGGGCAACCAGAATATAAAGGTTAGTATACGTGGTACGCGCAACCGGGCTTTAAGGTTAGTACATGTGGCAAGGGCAGCCTGGCTTTAAGGGCCAGAACATGTGGCAACGGCAACCAGGCTTTAAGGGATAGTACATGTGGCAAGGGCAACAAGGCTTTAAGGGTCAGAACATGTGGTAAGTGCAACCAAGCTTTAGCGGTCAGCAAATGTGGTAAGTGCAGGCAGGCTGAAGGGTTAGTACATGTTGCAAAGGCAACCACGCTTAAAGGGTCAGAACATGTGGCAAGGGCAACCAGGCTTTAAGGGAAAGTACATGTGGTAAGGGCAACCAGGCTTTAAGGGAAAGTACATGTGGTAAGGGCAACCAGGCTTAAAGGTTAGAACATGTGGTTAATGCATGTAGATGACAGTTTATGGGTTAAGAACAACCAGACTATAGAGGATAGTGCATGTGGTAAGGGTTATATAACTTCAAAAGACATTGCATGCACATGGAACTTGTTTGGTGCCTCTCTAACACTGGAATGGTTTTCTCAATCTCGCCCATATCTCCTTTTATTAGTCTTGAAAGGTTCATGAGACACAAATATGGTTTTCAAAGCACTACAGTAGATATTCTTTCCATGCTTGAATATGTCATTGTTCATTTAGTAAATATCTAGACATAAGAAATCTGGCCTCCTTAAAGGTTGATAAAACAAACCGGGGGATCGAACATAAAAGACCAAAAACTTCAGTTTTAAATAGCTCACTTGAATAATCTATAAACCTCCAATTCCGGAACTCTTCAATATTCACCACTTAACTAAAAGTGCTACTTCAATTATTATAAGTGTTTATAAACAAAAGCATATTCAGTTTTCGTGTCCTATTTATAAACTTGAGTTGTCTTTATGGTACTCAATGCTGTAAAGAGGCACGATCTACTAAAACTTTCCTGACATTGTCACATGCCTAAAATTATGTTACGTCACGTTGCATTCTACAAGATTTCAATATATTGGCTTGATGATCCTTGATTAGAAACATGGAATTGATATGATATTCTTTTGGTTTCTTGTTACTGTTTCAGTATTTTTCATTTTATAATGGAGCCTAGTGCCATTACAGATAGATTCTTGAATTCTAGGAACCAAGTAGCTTTGAAATTGCATTTGTAACGGTGCGACCTCCCGAGCCAAACGTTAGATAAAACGTCAACGAAAAAAAAATAACCTGAAATCACTTTCTGTACTCCCCTCATCCCCATCTTCACACCATCTAGATCAAATTTTTTTGCAGTCCTCCTATTTCCCCTTGTCAAAATAAAACGAGTTTGCACGCAAAGAAAAATTGGGACCACTTCTACAGTACATGTATGTCTTAAAATTCTAATATTTTCGTTTTTACAAACTCATGTGAAAGCTAAATTAATGATCATCATAATTAATGTAAGTTTTGGCATTTGAGGCCTTTTTATGGTCTGGGGATGCAAAAAATGTCCCCCTCCCTTGCAAAGAGTTATGGAAATGGGGATTTTTAAATATTTTTTGTTCCTTTTAGATAAACAATTTGGGTATAGTTTGCTTAACTTATCTGTTTTGACACAAGGTTGAAAAATAAGACCACAAAAGTCATTTTTTTAAAATATTTTCATGTGTCAACATTTTTGAAGAATGGGAATTTTCGTGATTTTTAATGTTTCGACTTTCCAATGTTAGGTTCGTCAAAATCTGAATATATATCTTTAATTTCCTATGTCACTAAGGGTGACTGTTTTAGCAAACTCCCCATCATGCAACATTTGTTCAAATGATAATGCTAGAATATTCCAAATACATTAGGAGCGAAAGAAATCTCTTAAATCTAGGTCAAACAATGAAAAAGTTCAGGCCC
>MJUU01031993.1:0-12154 GCA_002080025.1 Modiolus philippinarum | reverse complement strand
TACTAACAGTCCACCAGCAGAGGAATCGGCCAAGTGGTAATTGATAATAAAATACCGAAGTTACAGTTAAACTTATTTTTTGCATATGCGCATTTCGACAACTTATGTCTCATCAGTGCAGATCAAACCAAAATATTTGGAAGTCCATCAACCGAAAAATGTGTAAAAGCTGATAGAGAACAAATAAGCAAAATGATCTAAATAGAATTCAGCCAAGGACAGAGCTATGCATAAGGGAGACACTCCTTATTTTTAAGCAAAATTTTGTTAAACAATACAAATAATTAATTGTTGGCATTACAGGTGGTTAGAAAATGTTTGGAAATAACAAAAACTACAATCCTAAAATTTGAATGTATGATGGCGTATCCATAAAAAATTCAAGAACAAGCACACCATAACTGAAATATATAGATAGCATACATATCTAGGAATGAAACGAGAAGGAAATGAGTGTCTCAATTAATTTAATTAATTCTTATACAGAGTGTATCCTCAACATAAGTTGTAGGGATAACACAAGTATATTTACAGAATTTCAATCAGTATTTTTAAAATGACAAGGGTGTCATTTTTGTATTATTAAATTCCTTCGTATAGTATTTCCTTTTCTTTTCATTCATGGTGAATGATTTAAAAACATATATATTATGAACTGGTGTTTATCTACAGTTTCAGATTTCTTTTTTCATATATAAAGGGGTATTCAAAACTGGTTATTTAGCAGTCATATAATTGTGTAGTAAACTTTTAGTTTGGTTGAAATTGTGCATGTTTAACTCTAAATATGGCCATACTGGGAAAATGAATAGTCAAGAATGTATTACAATTACACATGTAAGAAACGGTTTCTGCATTAAATATTTAATCTTCTTCACAGAAAAATATACGAAATTGCATCACAATGTGTCTACATTTAGTGTTCAGTAATGCTAATTTTCATCACAGAAATGTACACAAGTATTGGTGGAAAGCTTACTATTTACAGAGTTTCGCCCCTCGGGTTTTGGTTTTTCTGTCAGATTTCCGGAATCCTTTGTTTTTATTCATTGAAAGCAATTTATTTTGCCCATTTAGATCCCTATTTTTTTCTCCTAATTTCATTTCATACATCTTTTGCAACATTCTGACAAAATCTTATGAAGTCTTCCTTATTCAGTCACAGATAAATATTGGGTTACGTTAAACCTATAAGTTTAGTTTCCCGCTAAATATTAAATCATTTTTATTTTTTTTATCCTTTTGATTATTTGTTCTACATCAGCCTTTGTTCACCTTTCGATTTCTGGACTTCCAATGTTTTGATTTTATCTGTTCTGATGAAACATTAGTTGTCGAAATGGCGATATTTACAGTAACTTCTGTATTTTTTTATTTATATATAAAAATCTAATTCATCCAAGAAATGTTATTTTAAGCTTACATTACTTCTTTTGAAACTCACAAAAATCAAATTTATCCAAAATCCTATTTATTTTAAATTCAGAAGCATACCTAATTAAGAGTATATCCTTAAGTTTTTTATAATATAGATGGAGATGAAAGATTGAAAATCAGTGAAATAAAAGTGAAAATTAACTGTGATTATTATGTAGATAGCAGTGATTTATCGAGTTTTTCTCAGTTAAATAAATGTCATATTTTCACCCGTGAAAATAAAGGATTTCTAGTCACCGGATGACGTCCCAATGAAGCGACGTCACAATATCTCTTCAATGTCGTCGTTAGGAAAACAACTGGCGTATTGAACTGAAAAAAAATAATCCGCATCTAAAATCTCGTTTTGAGTAGAAAATCTCAAAAAAGCATTACTAATCGACCATCATGAATATCAATAAAAATGTCACTCGTGTCGATCAACGCAGTGGATTAAACTCGTTGCGGAACAAAGTTCTGCAACTCGTTTAATCCTTCTGCGTTGTTCGGCACTCGTGACATTTTTATTGATATTCACGACGGTCAATTAGTTATACTATAAATATATTTTCCACAATTTTACCAAAGGAAGTTATGAAACAAAAAAAAACGTCAACGCTGTCAACGTTGTTGTGAAGTAATCGTCGCAGCGGATTAACATCGAAAACGCAGTTCATGAATAGAATATTGGAATAAACCATTAAATATCTGTGAAGATCAATAATAAAACAATAATTTAATCCTAGATTTTGATTATCGAAAATACTCAACAAATGGTAACAACGCTGCAATTGACAAATCCGGCCACTGCGCGCATACGTAATAGCTTAATACCGAAGTTACTGTGAATTTTGATTCTGCATATGCGCATTTCGACAACTTATGTCTCTTCAGTACAGATATAATCTAAATATTTGGAAGACCATGAAACCAAAGATGCTTAAAACTGATAGAGAACAAATTACCAAATATGATCTAAATAGAAAGCCAAAATAACTGATCTTGTTGCTATGGAAATGGTCGTGTGTGTGTGTGTGTGTGTTTCTTTTTTTATGTTTGTTGTTTTCTGGTTTGTTTTTTTTTGTTTTTTTTGTGTTTTTTTGTTTTTTGTTTTTGTTTTTTTAAATGAAATTTCTGGTAAGTTTATATTTTTGTATGATAATTATAGTTTATCATATGTTTAGTAATAAATACAGACGTTTTGAATATGTGATACAGTGTGGCGTTCATTCCGTATTCACACTATGACGTCATACCCTTTATCGCATTGCTTACCATTTATCACACACCCTTTATCGCATGGCTAACCCTGTATCATACCTTTTTTCAAAAACATTTTTTTCTTCAATTTGACTTTTTTTTTTAAATTGAGGTAAAAAAAATTTGGGTAAATTTTTTTTTTGTGGAGGTAAACACATTTTGGGGGATAAAAATTTTTTGGAGGGTAAAAAAAAATTGTTTTGTAGGTAAAAAAAATTAGGAGGTAAAAAAATTTTGAAAGAAAGTAACAAAAATTTGTTTGGGGATGATTTTTTTTGTGAGGTTCAATTAAAAAAATTCTAGGAAAGCTTTTTCCTTTACATGTTTGACTTTATTCCAACCACCTCCATTCCTTTCCGCCCATTTTGAAATTTTCTTCATACATGCATTTTCTCTTGCCAATTTCAATTTTTGACAGTATTTTTGTAATTAAGTAGTCCTCTGTTTAAATATATGATATACTGTATAATACATGGCAAAATCCGTATCACATTCCGTATCATTCCTTGGGTTGATATTGGTAACTCGGGATTATACCGCATGTGATACGGATTTTGTCATGTTTTATTCCCTATATAACTAATTGACCGTCGTGAAGATCAATAAAAATGTCACGAGTGCCGAACAACGCAGAAGGATTAAACGAGTTGCGGAACTTTGTTCCGCAACGAGTTTAATCCACTGAATTGATCGATACGGGTGACATTTTTATTGATATTCATGATGGTCAATTAGTTATGCTTTTAATATATAGATTTTCTACTCAAAAACCGAGATTTTAGATGCGGATTATTATTTTTTTCATTTTAATACGCCAGTTGTTTACTTGACGACGACATTGAAGAGATATTGTGACGTCGCTTCATTAAGACGTCATCCGGTGACTAGAAATTCTTTATTTTCACCAGTGACAATATGACATTTATTTAACTGAGAAAACTCGATAAATCACCGCTATCTTTATAATAAAAAATCTTCTTTAGCACTTAATCAATGAATACGAAACGCATATACAACAGCCTGAAAATGTACGATCACAAGTTCAAGTTTGCACTATTTTTTTCGTATTTTTGGTTATTTGTTACCACTAGGTCGATGAATCTGCTGATGGACTGTTAGTCCCCGAGGATATTCATAAGCCCAGTTGTCAGTTCTTCGGTACTGACCCGAAAGCCGATTTTATTTGGAGTATTTCAATATTTTTTTTAAATTTAGTTGAAAACTAAGGAGTATCTCCTTCAAGCAAAGCTCTGTTCTCGGCTGATTTTGGCTTCCAATTTATATCATATTTGTTACTTGTTCTCTATCAATTTTAAACATTTTTTAGTTAATGGTCTTCAAAATGTTTAGATTTTTATCTGCACTGAAGAGATGTAAAGGTAAAAAAGGGTGGATAATAGGAAACATCTACAATGGCTCAAAATTACAATACATGCCACAATCTCCCAGGGAACTACACGGAAAAACACAAACAAGGCAAAAGACAAAAGTTAACAACGATAGGAACTCGGGACAGCCGGACTTGGTACCGGCACTAGCAAAAGCCAGTGGTAGGGTCAAACCGGTTAATGAGTACCCAAACCTCCTCTTTATCCGTCCCGTTTCCCTATAGGATAACAAACATACGAATAAAACCCAAAACAGGTAGACATCTAACTCCATGACCACAATCTTGAAAGGAGAGAAAATGACAATACGCAGTTTTGATAGATGGGTCAAGGAGTGCTCGCCGCTAAACTGTCGGCTAGATTGACACAATATGGAAGAAAAATCAAACTCAAAACATCCTGAAGGATTTGGTCAAGACATCGGCAGTGATCAGTGATAGGCCAGTATGTTTGTAAAATTTTCAGATTGCTAGATCTCAAAGCCAATTTAACGGATGTATGCATGGTATCTTGTCGATATCCCCCTTCGTAAAGAATGTAAGTTACGTCCATCTTCAATCAGTTTCTGGCATTTTTAACCATGTTTCCATAAAAAAGAGGATTAGAAATGCTCTTAGTAATAAGCTGTTTGCGAGTAACACCATATTTTGATATCAAATGTTCATATCAATTATAAAACTTCTTAAATGTATTCAACATCTTATGAAATACTAGTATGTAACCTTGTTGTAACCGTTTGGTTGTGATATTAAGGTTACATTTATTAAAAATCTTCAAGAGTAGAACAAACGCGTGCGAATCGTACACACACCCCCGTAGGAATGAGCTAGAAGAATGTCGCCGTCAAGAAAAGGGTGACATTTAATGTACTGTTGTATGCATTAAAAGTACTTTTGCATGCAACGGTATGTTCTTGGACACTACAGCTAGAACGTCTCTTTTTATCAAAAATAAATAAATAAATAAATAAATAAATAAATAAATAAATAACAGAATGGGCATTCAGATCATTTAATTGTAAAACGTCCTTGAGCTAACCGACAGTTTAGCGGCGAGCACACCTTCGCCCATCTTTAATATTTTTGTCTTCATTTTTCCTTTTCTAGATATTGTTCTTGGAGTTAGTAGTTTACATGTATTCATTTTTATCTGTATAATATTATACTATAGTGAAATGGGATAGAGAAAGGAAGTTTTGGTACCAATAAACTAGTTTAACACTGCCGCTGGCTTTTGCTAGTACCAAGTTCGACAATCCCGAGTGCCTTTCGTTTCTGACCTTTGTCTATTGTTTTTTATTGGTGTTTTCTGGCGTCATTGTTTTTGTGTCTAACGTCATTGTTTTCTGTGTTCTCGTTTTTGCCCTGTCTTTGGACTTCGATTTTTGTGAATTTCACCTCTTTGTTCCTTCGGTATTCTACTGCCGTTGTTTCTTCAGAAGTTCCCTGATGGATTGTTGCATCTGATTAACGTTTTCGGCTATAGTATGCGTTTCCTGTTACCTTTTTGTTTGAATAATGACTTGTACAGTAATCTTAAAATTATTAGCTATATAGTTAATCGTATTTAAGCAATAAAAATGTATAAAAAAACGTACACCGTTTCTGTATTAAATGTTCAGGAAACTTTATATTTATCACAAAAATATATCCTCCAAATCTGTATAAATAACGGTGTGTAAACGAGACCAGAACATAGAATAAGGTAACGAATGAATACCGAGGGGAGAATCAAACTCCATTAGGTAGGAAATCACAGGTCCAACGTTATTTCCAATTTCAACTATCTAAAATGGAGGAAAGAACGGTAAATTATGTTTGCCAATTTTTGCATCTACCAGAATTAGTGATTTAAATGAGTATGTCAGTCACAAATTTAACATTATTTGTACTGTTGTATGAATTTTGCGATCCAGTTGAATTGAAAAGAAAATTCTTTTTAAATTTCCCTGTCCAAGCTATGTTGGAAGTTAGAGATATCAACAATTCTTTTTATATTGGTGTTATAAGAGAGTCTGAATGAAATATTTCACACAGGCGAAGGAAATGCGAGTTTTTATTGAATATATTATAGAGTGGATCCTCAAAATAAGTGGGAGGGATAAGTAAAATAACACAAATTTCAATAGGTATTTTTAAATGACAAGAGTGTCATTTTTTCTATCATAAAATTCCTTGGTATCGGGGTTTCTTTCTTTCATTCATAGTAAATAATTTAAAATGCATATATGTAATGGGGTCTATATACAATTTCAGATGCCTTTCTCCATGTTAAAAGGGGTTTTCGAATTGATGCTTCATATTATATATCATTTGGCAAGGTATAATTCAGGCCAAATTAAATTATGCATATTTAACTCTACATATGGCCTTTCCTGAAAAAGTGAAAAGTCAAGAATGTAACAGAATTACATTAAAGAAATAAAAGGGACAACAGGAAACATCTACAATGGCTCAAGATTATAATGTCATGCCATAATCTGCTTGGGAACCACACAGGAAAAACTCAAACAAGACAAAAGACAAACGTAGACAACAAAAGGACTTCGAGACAGCCGGACTTGGCAAAAGCCAATGTTAGTGTTAAACCAAATAAAATAAAGAGTGCTGTGCGGCAGTTCGTGTAAGCATAAATAAACAAACGAGTTAAAATTCTTGTCGAACTGCGATAAAAGGTAAAACAAAAAATATATACACATGTCAAAATAAAAAGGTTAAAAAAACAAGCAGACAGACTGTAGTGTTAAACCGGTTTATGGATACCCAAACCTCCCCTTTATCTGTCCCGTTTCCCTATAGTATGATAAACAATACGTAATTTTGAAAGATGAGTCAAGGGGTGCTCGCCGCTAAACTGCCGGCTAGCTCAAGGAGCCTTGTCTGCTGGTAAAGTACTGTCGTACAACGGAAAGAAAATTAAACTCAAAACTTCCCGAAGGATTTGGTCAAGAATCGTCATATATTTCAGTAGACATCGGCAGTATCAGTTAGAGGCAACTATGTATGTAAAATTTTCGGGTCAATAGATCTTAAAGCTAGTTTAACAGATGCAGGCAGAGTATCTTGTCAATATACCCTATTACGTATAGAATGTAAGTTACGTCCCAGCTTTTCTGGATTTTTTATCAGTTTCTGGCATTTGTTTAACAATATTTCCGTAAAAACGAAGATTAGAAATGCCCTTAGTAATAAGCTGTTTGCGAGTAACGCCATATTTAGATATTAAATATTCATATCTGTTATAAAACTTCTTAAATGTAATCAATAACTTATGAAATCTGTAACCCTGTTGTAAAAGTTTGGCTGTAATTGTAAGGTTACGTTCATTCGTCAAGAGTAAAACAAACACGTACGAATCGTACTAGTTGAGAAATGTACACCCCGTATGATGGAGCTAGAAGAATGTCGCCGTCAAGAAAAGGGAAATTAGTAATAGTGAAATTAGTGATAGTTGCACAATTAAAATACTGTTTCTGTCTTAAATATGCAGGTATTTTCTTCTCCGCAGAAAAATATACAATAACAATGAAAGAATATGAAGAAATTGCAGAGGAGCCAAAGTCTCTACAAAAACATGGAAAAACCAAGGACAATGCTTTTGTTGTTGTTTTTTTTCTTCTTAAAGTCACCATGAGGCCTTCAGTACGAAAGCCGAGAAGGGACATCGTTTTGAGGAATTCTGAATTCAGAATACGGAATTCAGAATTCGGAATACAGAATGCAGAATTAAGAATATATTACAGTTAACCAGTTGATGCAGCTTAACAAATATTCATTTTTAATGTCACGTTCATTCTGATGAATGCATGATATTTTCGGTGTTCTTCCATTTTCTTTCACGGGTCAAAAGGCAGATCGTTGTAATTGGTCGGATAACTGGGGGGAGGGGGTAATTTCCTATTTAAAGGTAGGTACGGATGTGCGGCCCAAAAGGGGCCTTTTCAGGTCTATATGACAAGGTTTAGAAATATCAAAATATATATATCAATAGGTCTGAAATTCCTCTTCGGAGATATCATAAGATTGCAAATTGCAACATCCAATATATAAGAGCAAAATTAATCTTCAGATTAGTAAAATGACATTATCCATATGATCTTTACACTTTACATTAATATGAAAAGGTTGCAAAATTCCATAAAATATATCAAAGGGTCTCCCATTTCACCTTGGCAAAATATATGAATAGGGTTGCTTTAAATTTACTGTCCACCCACCGTACCAAAATATATATTAAATGACCCCTCCCCCGTGGGGAAGGGGGTGCCAGACAGGGATATAGACAGATAATTAGACACACAACTGAGGATAACACATATCTTTTCATATCAGTAAAAATTAATTTCTTTTTATTGATTGAAATCTTTCCACGTGGTATATATTAATGTATGCCCGGAATGTGTGTTAAAATGTCAAGCGGGTATTATTTATACTATAACTAATCCGAGATTCTGATTATCGCAAAATATTCAACGAATGATCGAATAACGCAGTAATTCACGAATGCGCAAATCGCATGAGTGAATTACTAGCGTTTTTCGATCATGAGTTGAATATTTTCGATAATCAGAATCTAGGATTAGTTATTGTTTTTATTATATAGATCTTCTTCTGATATTTCGTTGTTATTTTAAGATTTATTGCATGAACTACGTTTTCAATGTTAATCCGCTGAGACGTTTACTTAACAACGACGTTGACAATGTCTATTGTGACGTCACTTCCTAGAGTGAAATTATGGAAAATAATTTCACAGTTAATTATCACTTTTCTTTCACTGGGAAATCTCAATCTTTCACCGCTATCTATATAATAATATGTGATAATGTCGGGCATTATCCCTCGGTATTGCCTGATTGTGATTGTGAAATAATGTATCCAGTTTCAAAACCATTATGATGATTGTTTAATATTGTGTCGGTGGCTTTTACATCTTAAATGCTCAAAACTGCAATTAACTCAACAATAAAGTTTAAAATGCAGTGTAGGGATAACATTCAGAAGACAATAAAACCATTTACTAATAGTTTGCGGAATGTGAAAATATATCATTGTTCCTCAATGAAATAAAAATAAAAATAAGAAAAAGTGGTAATTATCGTGAAATTGAGACCGCCCTTGGGACAGTGGTGTTGACTTCGATGCAGATATTGGCCGCTTTGAACGTTTTGGCTTGTGGTTTTGACATGTGTTTTGATCATTATTACAAGAAAGACGTCTGTTCTGCAACCATAAAATAAATGTAACGACATAGAAAAAAATTCATAGTTACAAACTATAATAAGGGATAAAAACTCGAAAGTATCGATTAGGAAGAATATTGAATTCGTTCTTTTACACCCGTTATACAGCTTATAAAAACACATGTGAATTCCCGTTTGATGTTGAAATTTGTTTATTTTTCAAAAATACTGCTGATTTCAATAAATTTAACACCCTCAGAATATAGAATTAATTTACCACACTCAGAACATGTTTTTTTAATGGCAACGATTTTTCAGTTTGCCTTTAAAAACAAAAATTGCATCTTTAGAGACAACCTTAAAATACTGCTAAAACGAATCCCATAAACCATGACAAAACATTTATTTTCTCTCCGCTTATAAGATTATGTGCGTTCAAGGCTAAAAGACATTTAGTGGTAACATAGGAAAAAAAATTATCATAAACGAGGTAAAGTGCAAGGCGTTAGCAATCTTCAACATCTTTTGCCCACGTAGATCTCCTTACATGTTTAAAACCAACAGCATAAATTACGTTTTGTGTAATGCATATCAAGAAGTAAAGCTCTTTGAATAGGGAGCAAATCTTGGAAAAAATCGAAGTTGTATTTATCTTAGAAAACTATCGATTTCAGATGTGAACAATTTTTTGATAGCTCCGTTATGAGTGTTGTTTTTAGAAACAAACGGACCCAGTCATTTGTGTTTCACATCCTCTTTTCCATAGGCTTATGTCTGGTCTCTCGGGAAACTTAAGTGATAGCTCGATCCAAAACTTTGCTGGGATAGCCTTTATAAACAAAAAATAAGTAGTAGTCGGCGTCTGTCGGTTTGCAAAACACTGAAGTGTCCATCGCCCATTATTGTGAATTGATCCTCGTCTTCTGAAGTTTTCATTTACATGGAGTGCATTTAATTTTCTCTTGGTGTAATTTTTCGATATTGATTTTATTATCATAAAACTATTTAAATTAAATATCGCGTTGAAAAAGGAAAAATCCGGACTGTGAAAGTTCTTTATGACAAAATAGTGCACTTTATATCCTGTTTTCCTGCAATTTTCTTAGGTAATGTGTTACACATTGGTCATGGCCTGTCTTAACGTGAATTGCATATATGTCTCTGATATAATACATATATCACTCATTACCGATTTAGGTTTGTCCTATTCGACTTAGTGATCGGCAAGTCCCCTACAGATTATAAGAATTACCCCCTCCCCGTCTTGACAAAGGTATGCATCATGCATAATTTTTATGCCTAATTTTCGTAATATAAAACTTCTACATGCACAGTGGAACTTCGATGGCTCGAACACTTAAGAGACCGATGAAGACAATTCAACCTAGAGGGGTGTTTTTAATATACAATAATTAATTTCATGATTAATAGGTTATTGTTCGTAGTTACAACTTAATTATGACCCCGCGTCAGATGCTGTGTAGTAAATGAGGGTCCTGAAGAGGTCTCCTTTCCACGTTACCATGCTAATTATTTATACTATATAACGCTACTGAATTTGTAAAATCATTTATACTATGTAAAGCTTGGGTTACTTTTTTGCTTTCAAATACCCGTCAACTTAAATGTATCACGCACTTTCACGAATTTATACCACAAGAAAAGAATTTTTCATTAATCACGCTAAGACGCCTCCCCCAAGTCTCTCGAATTTAATCAATATACGTTTTATTTGTTATAACCATATAAAATACTTGAACAGAATGTAAAAAATGTATCTTTTGCAATAGATATTATAAATACCAATTTTTGTCAAAGTCATGAACTTTTCACCCAATTCCTTGAAAACTAGCGACTCTATTCCAGTTTTGGAGGCTGAAATATGGAATATATATCCCTGTTCAGTTAACATATTTTTTCTTTTTTTTATGTTTTATTTTCGAAATACAAAATATAAGCAAAAAGTCTTTGTGTCAAAAAAATGTTGTCTTTTTTTATTTGAAATATTTAATTGTTGAGGACATAGTAAAAGACATCTTTGTAAAAAAAATGAGAACACTAAAATAGTTTGTCGAGGATTTGTAAAATGAGAATCATTGAATTAATATAAATTCAAAATATATATCCATGTATTCAAATAACAAATGTTTTTCACACAATATAATTCCCCTTCTCCTTTTTGCAGAAGGATGCATGTACCATGGCCCGTCTTTTAAAAATAGTTTTCGAACAGATGCGATTTGCAAATATTAGTAACTTGGAAAATTTTAAATTAAAGCTTAATTCCATGACCGAAAAGTGGCTATCACGCATCTTGTTCTTTATTTAATTAAATTTCGACGTTGCTCTACTTCTACTGTTACGTTTATAATAAAAAAAAAACTTTATAGGTACCAAACTGTAACTAAGAATACTGGATCAATTTAACATGTAAATAAAATGTTGCTATATATTCCAGTAAAAATATGACTAACAATTGTAATAAATAACATGCATTTTTTAAGGGATCACGATCAGGACCCTGAACACATTTAAATTTATTTTTATTTAGAATGACAATACAAGATGTCATTACTCACATTCTGTATGTGTGTATTGACGCAATGACACAATGCCAATAGACGCCTGCTGCTTGAAATTTGAAATAAATCACCGTTACAATATGGATAAAACAATCACTGTAATAATTTGTCTACAGCAAGCGTGAATAATATATACAATCTTTTTTTGAAAATAAAAGAAAAACGAAATACACATTACTTGTAAAATATCTAGTTTTTTTTACATTTTATTTGGTCAATATTTTTGATGCCCATTCAAAAAAATGTGCAAATTAATATACTCGTTCGGAACTGTGATTGCTTTTTCCAAGGGGAAAGGGGTATTTATTTGCTTTGAAATACAACTT
>MJUU01031989.1:31301-42248 GCA_002080025.1 Modiolus philippinarum | reverse complement strand
CACATTTTTTCATGTACTTGAATTGCTAAGAACTATCAGATACATGTACCGATAATGACTTTCGATCTTACTAGGAATTATAAATCAACGCTCGGGGAGATTCGTTTCGCCGGTAATTTTTCAATTTACCTGTATCAGTCATCCGTCACCGATCATCCGTGCATAATTAATTAGTTTTCTTTCTATTCGTCATCCGTCATGATTCAAGAGTCAAGAGTCGCTTCATGCATTAGTCATCAGTTAATTTAACTATCCGTCAGCCGTCAAAAGTCATGATTCAGCGATCATTCAGCGATCACTCACCAGTCAACGATCAGTCAAAATGGAATGTTGACTGATCCAGGGACTGTAGTACTAAAATTCTCTATTTATATGATTAATGAGGTTTTTAAAGGAGTGGGTCATTGTACGGTGTAATATTAAATTTTCTAAAAAATAGAAATAGGTTCTGTTTGACGGAGGAAATATCGAAATTCTCGTGTATAATGTACATTGCAAGTGAAATAAGCTCGTGTTTGGTGTACGAAAAAAGGTCATGGACGCTGTACGATAATAACTCCTAATGTACGCTCGATAATCAAAAGATATAGAAGGAATATGAGAAAAAAAATGACATTTTAAAATAACAAAAAAAAAAAAGTGAAATAAAATACGGCAAACGGAAATCTGTATCACCCTTTTATTTTACACGATTGTTTATTTACTGTTTTATTGTTTATTTATGGTGTATGGTGTAATGGTGCATGGTGTATCGTGTATGGTATAATGGTGTGATTGGTTATGTTTTACTGTACAAGCACTGTAATGATTCATATAGTTAACAACTGCCAAAACGGGCACTTCCAAGTGGCATGTCTGTATAAAACACTATAAAGAACTCTTGTCTATCGTCAACCAACGCAATAACGGAAACAGGACAAACAGTTTTCGAAGTTTTCAATAAAATACGAAATTCGGCAATAAGTTCCTATCTCGACATAACTTAACATAACAGTTGCGAATATTTATTATGTACAATTAAAAAAAGAGCTGCTTTTGATGTTTCTAAGACAAATCATGGTAAAAACTGTTTTTTTGCTTTTCTTCTTTTTCAACATAGATATGCAAGAACCCAATTAAAGATATAATAGTAAAAGAGTTACGACCTAATCGAACAGACCTTTCTTTCATACGTAAATCGTGATTTAAGATTTCTGTAACTTGAAAAATAACATTAAAGTTTTATTCCGATATATACACTGATGTTGTCAGACAACTTTCCTTAATTAAGAATTCAAGAATCTACATATACGGGTTCGGAGGATATTCCCATGATACGAATCCCCTTCTTATAATTTGTGTAGAATCTGGGCGAAAATACATATACAGAAAAAAGACAACATGGTACTTCATGTAGTTGATGATCTTCAGTACTACTACAATTTCATGTAAAATATTAAGGGGAACTTCCATATTTCTTCCTGCTAGATTGATTATTATATAACGATTTTTGCTTTTGGGCCACATATTGTAAGTTTCAAGAGATGGCCTCAATCCTGAAACATGCATGAAACATTGTCTGAACTACAACTCGCGATTACCTAACATTGGTTGTTATTTATTGTAATATAACTTTAAAGTTTACTTGAAATGGACACTTTGTTAACTACAATATGCAATTTGTTTACGATTCAGTCTTACACTAAAGGTCACCATTTTTTTTAGAACTATTCCTCACCGTGCGTAAAATGGATTCAGCATGAGTACCGCTGTTCCAATTTTGTTGTAAATCATTTTTCTTGTCATTCTGTTGACACAAGTACCTTAGACTTTTTATAATCAATTAAAATTAAAAAAAAATTTGCAAAGATCACAAGTCATTCTATTACTACAAAGACATTTTAATATTTCAGTCCCTAAGCAGCGTTCGTAAAACATAAAAATAAATTAACCTTCCTAATTCACTCGATATTATTATTTAACTGAAAGTGTAGTTTACCTTTATGCGATAGTTTATGCACATCTACTTAAAAAAAATGTGTTTTTGAAACACTTATGCCCCCGTGTTGCAGTCAAGAAGAATGAACTGAATTTTATGTGCTATTAATAGAAATAAATACATGTTTGTATTTATAAATTTTGGCATCAACTGAAAAGTTAAATCATGAAAAGTGATGATTGTGTTTGGATGCAAACATAAAAGTTACCTAAAGGATCCCCACTACAGATCAGACATTATCAAGAAGTAAAACAACATTTGCACCCTTTTTAATTAAATTTTTGTGTTTCTGTCTATCAGTGCTCTCAGTACTTTGATAATTTGATTGCATAGGAGATATTTTTATATTCTCCGAAAATATTTTCTCATATAGAGTATATATAAAGTAAACTTAAATCTGATGCAATATCATCAAAATGTTACAAACATTTCTCATACCAATTTCCCTTATATCCCTTTATCCAAAAACCATTTAAAAGAATGTCCAATGTTAAAGTTTTCGAATATGGTCATATGGCAAGGTAAATGCCAGGAGGTCAAATATTCCGTTTTCAACTAAAAGGTCCTGCCACAAGGAATGCACATGCAAAATATATATGAAAGCCACATCACTTACCGTTCTAAAGATATACTCAGTGTTAAAGTTGATATGCATTTGTCCACAGGCCAAGGTCAAGGTCAAAAAGTCAAATATTCTGGTACCAACTAAAAGATCTTGCCACAAAGAATGCACATGCAAAATATGAAAGCTATATCACTTACCATTCAAAAGTCCCAATGTTTAAGTTTATTATTTTTTTCTTAAAAATGTCATCACATGTCAAGGTCAGGGTCACGAGGTCCAAATTCTGGTAATGTTTGAAAGGTCTTGCCACAAGGAATACACATGTACAATATGAAGGCCATATCACTTACCATTCAAAGGGTATATCCAATGTTAAAGTTTTTGTGGACAAATAAACAAACAAACAAAAAAACAAAAACAAAAAAAACAGAGAGACAGGCAGGTCATAAACTATATGTCCTCAAATCTTTGATTCTCGGGGGCATAAAAATATTGATTCAGAAACGTATTCGTGCCTAATCATCCTTGTCTAGCATTTGCATTATAATAGGTACAAACCATGTTTTTTACCTAGTTTTTGTTGATATTTTGTCGACTCATAAAAATTATACGCTGATTTATCAATTTTGACAATCTACTTATATTATTGTTTTCATGAATATGAATACACTATGTAATGGAATTAAAAATTGTTATTTCACTTCCGAGTTTACATTTGATTGTCTTTCTTTTCTCTTTCTTGACCATTAGATATACGATTTGCAATCGGGTAGATCGGGCTAAAATGAAAACAACCTCAGGGGTCGGGGTCTCTCTCTCTCTCTATCTCTCTCTCTACAACATTAAGCCTCGTATGGTAAATATGAGAATAAAAGGTGTTTTGATTAAAAACATTTTATTTATGGTCTTATTTTTTATCTTAATTGAAATTAGGATGTACACAATAGACCCTTGTTTGTATTTTGTCATCAACAATTGTTTAGTGCAATAATTTTCTGATTTATTCTTTTTAGGAAACATACGGGAAATAGACTCACTGAAATGTGCTGAAATTAGCAAACGCCTTGGAGCTGGACGTGCTCGTTCGTCTGATTGTATTAACTATGCGGTTGGATTAGAACTGTGTGTACATGTGGGAGTTCAAATAAAAAAAGGTAAGTTCAATTAATGAATACATTGGCTTCTGATATAAAGTACTGAACAAAAATATGTGCTTACCTTAAGGTTATTCAAAGGTAATCAAACAACTTTTGTTGCGTTTCATACTAACAACGGCAGTAGAATACAGAAAGAACAAGGGAAGTGAAGACTACAAAAATCGAAATCCGAAGACATGGCATAAAACGGCAACAGAGGAAAACAAAGACAAACCAAGGACGTGAGACAGCTACAAGCACGGAAATAAAAAGACGACATTAAAAACTAAGGCACTCATAGTGTGAACTCCAATGAAAACCGGGAGTGACATCGGGTGCTCCGGAGTCAATATAAGGAGTCAAAATGATACTCTTTCAATATTGCGAAAACATATACAGACCATGAAAGCTATGAACACATTTATATTCCTGGATCATTCTTGTTCTCCAAGAACTGAACACTCATCACTATGAAACAAATCAAGTAGTGGCCATACCAGGATTAAATATTTTTTCACTGTAATTCACTGTTTGCTACTGCTGAAGTACTCTAAAAAGTCTATAAAGAACTGTCAAGAACTGTGAATTCCCGGACAATAATTAACAGTAATACCCTAGAACTTTCATTTACTGTCCAGTACTGAAAAAGTAACTAACAGATGATGACAGTCTTTATTATGCTATAATGCACTATCCCGAAGAGTTACCATGCAATACAGTTAATGACATTTTTCACTTGTACTGTCATACACTGTGATGAACTTGCACAGAAAGTGACATTCAATCACAGTATTACATCGTTTGTACTAGATTCATGTACATGTATATGTTTGCTTAAAATCGTCTAGTTTCCTTGACGAAAACTTATGAACTCAGACGGATGGTTTAAAAAAACTTAAAGATAAAGCCAGTAGGATATCGAATGAACAAAGCACAAGATTAAATTCATTGGAGACCAGATATGATGAACAAATAGAAATATTTTCTTATTTTAATTTCAGCTATTGATATGAACATTTTCATGACCTTTTATATTATCATTTAGTATCATTTTAATACAAAAAAGAATGAAGTTTCGAACAATTAATTATTTCCTGCATGAAATAAAAAGCCCGAAGATTTTCATTTCCGAGAATTGGCATATCATTTCACACAAAAATATTTTCATTTCAGGGATGTTTTTGTATTTAATTTACCATGAATTTTCTATTAATTTACACCATTTTCAGGAATTCTAAAAGTAACCTCAGCCAAGTACAAAAAAAAATCCCCTCAGGTTCAAATTACATTCTAGTCCTGTTCAACACGGGAAACAAAGCGAGGGTTTTTATCCTTCCGTTGTAAAATGTATTGCAGTCTATAAAACGATATAAACTTAGTTCTCTTTTTAAAAAAAGAAAGTTGCGATTTACACATGCCTTAAAATGCATATGTACATATATGACGGGGTATAAAGTCTAGTTTAATTTGCGGTTGGATGTGAAAAATTAGTCTAAAGGGGTTGGCGTTGAGATGGATTGACTTTAACAAGTAGACTTATTTTATTTTTAATGCTTTACAGTTCTTAAATATATGTCCATTCTTCGGCCATGTGTCATACGAAAACAATATTCTAAACATAACATTTAAATTGTAAATGAATGGTCAAACAGCGTACATGCATGAAAGTTAAATCCACAAATACCGAGACGAAAGCTGTAAACGCTAACAAGCAAGTTTCGATGATTTTATGTGTATTTGAAAAATGTAACTTATGTTTCGTGAGTTATAAAGTAAACATGGTCTAATATAGAAAAAAATGAAGATTCTAATATGACGTCCTTTAATCGTTTTGTTTCCATAACTGTGGTAAAATCCGCATATATTCGTGGGTATTGTCAGGAAAATTGACGGTATTTTTGATAATGTCACAGACAAATTGACGACGGTTTTTGCAGCGTCATAGAACAAAACGTCATACTTTACATGGTAAAATTGCTGTTTCACCTATGAATACTAAGACGCATTCATCTCTTTTGTTTCCTGTAAGTTTCATATTAGAATCGAAATAATTGACGGGAGCGTCAATATATCTTGATTTTACCACGGGTTTGCCCTTTATGCCTATATTTTTGTCATAAAGGGCCAACCCTTGGTAAAATCGCCATATATTTATGCTCCTGTGAATTATTTCTTAACTAAACTAATACTGGTTGGATGACAATAATATTGGTGAAAATGGTGGGAGACAACACATTTCCGTTTATGTCAATATGTTTATGGTATAAACTATACACTATAACCCTCGGCGACTAACAGTCCACCAGCCGAGTTCTTTAAGTTACGACAGTTAATCCTGAACTTGCTCAATGAAAATTGTGGACCTTATTGCTAGGAACCCAAATAAGTGTCATAAACATGATTGCATTAGAATAAGTTCGATAAACTGTTTCTATGAGCTGAGATACCATTTTTGATTAAACTACAGGATGTTTCTACAGTATAAGACAATATAAACTCACTGTCGGATTAATCCCAATAGATAACTTGGCCTAAGTCAATCGGGCATAACAGTCCCCGGTCACAGAACTGAACTTAAATCATAAGTGTATTACATTGCATTTATTGCACTAAAATAGAAGAAAAATGATATTACCAAAACGAAAAACACACTTACACACACACACACACACACATAAAAACGCATCAATTATCATATTATCGAAATAAAAAGAGAAATCCTAAAATAAACGTTTCTATGCTTTTATAGGTAAAGGATAATGCATACAAAGAATTGCAGTGAAAAAAAAATCACTGTTCCTGTTAATGACACTTCTTGTTTTGTTCATAGTGCAAATTATCAGCAATTATATGAAATTAACAAAAAAAAAATCATAAAAATTTTAAATTAAACTCTCGTTCTTTAACACTATCTAATAATAAATGACGGTTGATATAAACACATTGAATCTCAGATCCATATTATCTCAAACAAATGCTAATCTAAGATTTTTAATGCAAGACAAATTAGGTGTTATTTAATTCCAGGGCAAACTTGGCTTAAGATTCACCATGACAACCCAATACCTACAGAACTTCTTGATAATGTGGATTCCATTCTTTCGTTGACTCCATTAAGCGAAAAGGTCCAAGGCGAATCAAGAATCATTGATGTCATTACATAGTTGTTTATTATATTTAATATGTTTATTGTGTACTCAGAGCTTTATCCAGATATATTTATCGTATGTAAGATGTATTGTTTACGCTGCCTTATTAGAGATGATAATGATATCCTAAAGAAGGTCAAGAAAAGGCAGGAACATGACAATTTCTGGTTTTCAGATATCAATTAGCATTTTTGAATCACAAACACGAACAATCTTAACAATAAAGTTAAGTTTTTATTTTACAACTATGATACAAAAGAAGTAGATAACAGACAATATGAGATACGAGGAATAATCTGATTTAAGGCTTAATTATTTAATGAGGATGACAAATAGCTAAAGGGCTACAAAGGGGAATTGCACCTGATTTGATCAAAGCTTTGTTGCTTGGTTAAGTTATCGTATTTTGAGCAAACTATGGTAGATAACAAAAACTCCTGCTGTATTTTGGACACTTGTATATGTTCAGCTATTCATTAAACCTAATGGAGTATTTCTGACAAGAGGCATATTTAGCCCCCAAAATTTCAAAAGAAGTAACTTCATTTGGTATGAAACACTTGATTTATTGCTTAACTCAAAACTTAAGTAAATTGGTACAGTAACGTCATCAGATCCTGATTTTGACGTCACAAATATCGTGCATCTTTGAGATTAACAACGAATCGCCAAATGTTCATGGCTTCGCACAGGAAGCATAGAGTCCAGGCTTGTCCCAATGAATGTTGATAGTATATAAAGCCGTCTTCTTTTCATGAAAAGAAACTCATTGGCACATGCATGCGCACCATGTTTCCCATTATAAGATATGTAAGGATTCTGGTTTTCAAGTCCATTTTTGTGAAATTCCTTATATTTTGAATTTTTGGCAATCCTCTCGAAATATTTTATATACTGATATTGAATTGTATCTTAGTCACGATTTTGTCAAATATAAGGGCCTTAATTTTAGGTGCAAAATATGGACCTTAGTGAACATTTTTTCAGGGGGGAACATAATAAAAATGTGTCAGCCATTATACTTTATTTGGCTGATTTCTTCATGGACTACGTCTTAATGAGATCGTACATATTTACGATAAGGAGTATCTTCAGCGAGTGTCAGAAATTAAATCTTTGCCATATCTAACTCGTGATTTTTTTTTACGGAAGAGGTGAACAATAATGGAGAGTATCATATTTTTAATTAAAATTTACATCTATGAGAGCATGTTTGCAATGCATTATGATATTTTCAAATATACATGTAACACAATACCGATGGATGTTATTTTGAATATACTTTCTGCATATGCACATATGGACGATATTTTTCTTCAGTGAAAACATTTGGAAACCTATGAAACGAAATATATGTAAAATCTGATAGCAATTTTACGAATATCAAATAATGTTCGTCTTTTCTGTAGTCCAACTCCTTATTCTTACAAAATATTTTACGAAAGGATATGGAGTAAATGAAAAGCATAGTTTCGGTTATCTATAGATTATGCTTTTACGCCTTTGTTGGAAGATGAGTTTATTTTTTTTTTTAATTGCTAGGAGCTTATTCCATTCCGAAGCCGTGGTTTTGGAATTATTAACCAAAATGCGAAAAAGAAGAAAAAGAAAAAAGAAATCAAATCATAATCATCTTTTTTTGCGACACACAAAGTCTGACTCAGTTTGGTCAGGGAACATCAAACTTCAATGTTAGGATAACAATATGTGTACGCTTCACGACTCTGTACGTTCTTAACTTTTAGTTTTTTAACTAACATACTAGTCAAAATTGTTCTTTCTTTGCAACATTTAAAGATTAAATGCAATTTAATGTGTCGTACAAGTCGTAATTTGCAAATCCATCAAAGGAATGACGGTTACGATAATATGCTAAACATCAGAAGAAATACAATGCTTGTTCAATGCTGCTTAGCTAAATAAATAAATTATGTAAATCGATTCCTGTTATGTACTATTTGGATTTCAAAAATCGATACTAATTAGTTGATTTTGTCAAAAAAGTGTCATATTTAAGCAACAGCAACAGATCTTTTAGAGTGTGTATTAAAACAAAAGTCAAATAATTATTCTCCCAAGAATGGATAAATTCCAACAATTTGTATTGCCAACAGCTACTTTACAACGGAAGTATCATACCGAAGGAACAAAGCGAAAGATTACCTAAATAAAACTCAGGAGACAAAAAAAGAGATCACCAGATGGCAAAATACGAAAGACGCAACACACAGACAAAACACATGGACACCTCAAATACAACACTTAAAACTAAAACACCAACAGTATAAACTCTTAAAACATCATTACAACGGGTGTTGTAGCAGGGTAAACTTTTCTTGCTCTGTATATAGCACCCATCACATTTTAAAATTTCAAACAGTCGTTTGTGATGTTCAAGTGTTTGGACATTTATTTGAGGGCAAAAGGATATCTTAAGTTCTTAAAATAAAAATGAAAGAATATACCGTATATACGCATGATAAGGCAAATATTACGCAAATACATTGCAACCAAAAGCAATGAAACTACAGGTTTTTTGTTGTTCTTCACCTTAAAATCCCCATTAGGCCTTCAACAATGAGCTTGGCTTATATGCCCATAGTAAGTTCAGGAGTGTCCCTAGCATCCAGTATGAGCGGAATTCATTGCTAGTTATCGTACAATGGGACACCAATAACTTATTTTTCCCAAAGAGCCATGATCTTCATCAAACATAGAATTTACTGGCAAAGCGCCATTGCAATTACTGTCATCTGTTGCTCGACAAAAAGCATTAGTGTCCTAAGGTAGTGAACATATAAACAAACAAAGGGCGCTCATCAATTCGATTGTAAGAATACTTGGCATTTTAAAATAAAGAGACGTTTATAAAAAAACATGACTGCCAGCGCAGAACTTAGGTTTAACATTGGACCCTATGGGAAAAATCACATTTTCATCTTCTCCTCTGAAACCACTGAAGCAAATTCAACAAAACTTTACATGAGTGATGTATGGAAAGTCCTGTACAAAGATTGCTCACTTCATTACAATCCGATAGAAAACATGGCCGCCAGCATGGAACATAGTATTACATTGGACACTATGGGAAAATCACATTTTTATCTTCTCCTATGAAACCTCTGAAACAAATTCAACCAAACTTTAGAGGAATGATGTACGGAAAGTACTTTACAAAAATACTCAATTCATTTTGATCCGGTAAAAAACATGGCCTCCACTGCAGAACATAGTTTAACATTGGCGCCCGGTATGAGAAAGCCATCCTTTTCATCATCTTCTCTGAAACTATTCAAGCAAATTTAACTAAATGTATAGAAGGTCCTTTGCAAAAATTACTCATTCCAATAGGATGAGACAAAAACACGGGTGCTAATGGAGAACTCAGCTAAATATAAGACCCCATTTGTAATGAACATATTTTTTGTCATGCATGACATAGAAGCATTTTGTCAGGTGAGCGATACAGGCTCAGTGTCTGAGCCTCTCGTTTGATTATTTATTTTCAACACATTTTGTTTTATGCTTGCTCTTATTTTTGTGGAATGATCAGTCTTACTTTTTTGAGACCAATTTTACGGTATATTTAATGTCAGTATAACAAATTCTGCTACTAGTATCCAATTTATTCGAAAATTTACCTAACTATAGACAACCTGTTGAGAGATTTCTCCATTGTTATTTCATGTGTCGTTTAAATACCATTGCTTTTTAAAAAGGTATTGAATTAGACATTTGTTATAATGTTTTATAAACCTATTCCCCCAAAGCTCTTTTTAATTTCTCTAGAATTTTCAGGAAAACAAGTTTTTACCTCCTCCAATTTTTATCCAAACCCTTTTAAAATCAACATAAAATAATAGATGTCTCTATAGTAGTACCAAAAGGGGGATTCTGCCGCACTCATGCAAAGTCCTGCATAAAAATCCCTACCTCGAGGGCAAAATGCAAACGAACAGCATTCCTATTGATCATAGGGTAAATACAAGAATTATGTCTTTCGCACGGAGCATAAGTCAGTCTCTACAGGACACCTTAAAGAGAGGTGTGCCTAAATAAAGATATGGCATCCAGAAGAAATAAGATGGATCAGTTCCAGGATTTCTTTCTGGAGAATGA
>MJUU01031989.1:0-30775 GCA_002080025.1 Modiolus philippinarum | reverse complement strand
AGTTCTATCGAGAATAAGATAAAGAATCATGCGCTTGCTAGGGACCTGCAGGAGACCAAGCGTAATATTCAGGCTAATGATATGCAGCATCGCCTGGATAAGATCGGAATCAGTCGCAATCTTTCCAAGATATTCAAGCCCGTCGTCGAGACGCAAAAGGAGACTGCTTCCCAGATCACCAAAAAGATCGATGATCTCACCTTACCCGCCCCCATGCGTGCCCTTCCTCCTGCCGCTGCCGAAGGCGATGACGATCCACTACCCATTGGGCAAACATTGACTACCAATCTCGGTCCCCGAGCATACATTACCTTAAGCTCAGTATGACTCCCAAAGCCGATCATACCTTTGGATTGCGAGTGGAAGATGGCGCCATCATGATCGGGAGTCTCCCCGTCACTTTCTATGATGACGATATAATCGTCGATGACGAGCGCTATAGGGGTATCCCCGGTCTATGGGAGCTCATGGTCATGAAGCATCCCGAAGATTTCGAGGTGGATGACCTGAATATCTATGGTGATATCCTACGAGCATCGAATGCTATGTATCAAGGTAATTCTGCAGTCTCGCAGACCCCCAAAGCTAGCAAAAGCGGAAGGAGATCGTCTCGTACCTCTATAAGCAAGATAAGTATGGGAGTGGGGTCCAGACCGTCTTTCTTCCCAAATGCTTTGACCAGTTGCTGGATCGCCTCGATCTTTGCGCTGCTGCCTATAAGGCTGGGAATTATGGGGTGCGCAACGAAATCGTGGTCATCCTCGACGCCATGAGGAAAGCCAAGCATATCAGCAGGAAGGAGTACGAGACGCTGCATCGGAAGCTCCTCTAAATAAATGCCTATAGTAGTGAATCACGGATATTGCCGGAGATATGCAGTTGGTGGGCGAGGATTATTCGATACCATCGCCAGTC
Source organism: Modiolus philippinarum (assembly GCA_002080025.1). Lineage (NCBI taxonomy): Eukaryota > Metazoa > Mollusca > Bivalvia > Mytilida > Modiolidae > Modiolus > Modiolus philippinarum. The sequence goes on along the minus strand of MJUU01031989.1, from coordinate 29,860 downwards.
TGGCTGGACGAGTATTCACCTCTTCTGCTGCGAAGACGTTGGGAAGCAAGGCCGTGAGCGCCGCTTCCAATGCAGCCATTAAGGGATTGGAGAAAGGAGAAGAAAGCCGTAGACCACGTCGTTCATCGAGTGACTCGCAAGAAGCCCAAGAAGCCCCCAGCACCTACCACTAAGACCAAGAGCACCCCTCAGCAGCAGGTTCTTTTAATCTCATCTCGGGCGGTGGCATCGCAACCATCCACGCCTTCGTCCAGCGCTATAAATAAATATATATGATGGCTGATATGCTTACTATCACCGAAGGACTGACTTTCGACGAAAGCGTCCAGGAGTATGAATTCTTCGAATACCATCCCATCACCGGGACGCAGCTGAATAGGTCCGGTACCGAGATCCGCCTCAGCATCGAATCGCAGGATCTTTTCCTCCATTCCTCCGAGAGCTACCTCTTGCTGGAAGGAAGGCTCCAGAAGAATGATGGGTCGGCCTATGCCGATGCCGATGCCAATCTCATCTCCCTCATCAATAATGCGATGATGTTCCTCTTCAAATCCATCAGCTACAAGCTTTCCGGGCAGACGATTGAGCATTTGAACGATCCTGGGTTCGCCACAACCATGATGGGTCTACTCACGTATCCAGACGATTTCTCCAAGTCCCAAGGTCTCAACCAGTTATGGGTGAAGGATACCTCTGCAGAGGCTGCTGCTGAGAATCTAGGATTTACAGCGCGGAAGGCCTACGTCATCGCCAAGCCTGCCAATAAGGGAACCTTCTCCTTCACCATCCCCCTGAAACATATCTTCGGCTTTGCCCAGGACTACGAAAAGCTGGTCTATGGATTCAAGCATGAGCTCACTCTCGTCCGCGCCTCGGATAATTACGCCATCTTCCGGGTTGCTGCCAATATCAACGATCCTGGTAAGATTGTCATCAGCAATCTCTCATGGTTCATTCCCCACGTGATGCCTTCCGACGAGCAGAAGCTGAAGCTCTTTAAGACCATCGAGAGCAAAGTGAAGCTAGATATTGGATTCCGCATTAGGCAGTGCGATTCGATCGGCGTCCCCGAAAGTCGTGAATTCAACTGGCGCCTTGCCACCCGAAGCAGCCCCGAAAGACCCCGATGGGTGATCGTCGCCTTGCAGACCGATAAGAGTAACGATCAAGAAGCCAACCCCGCCATCTTCGACCATTGCCGCGTGAATGATATCTGGGTCACTTTGAATTCTCAGAGATATGCTGCTGTGGGTCATCGTGCCTCCTTCACGAATCAGAAGGTCTCCAGGCTCTATAAGGAGGCTGCCGATTTTCCGTGGGAAATTCTTCAACATGGATCATTTGGTGAGCAATCCAGGCATCACCCCTGCCGACTTTACGGATCTCCATCCCCTCTTCGTATTCGACGTCTCCAAGCAGAGCGATTGCCTCAAGGATTCAATATCAAGGTCAGATTCGATCAGAACGTCGCTGCAAAAACCCAAGCCTACGCTTTGGTCATTACCGATCGCATCCTCCAATTCGAATCCGATGGTCAGAAGATGAGCGTCGTCTTCTATAGCTGAGCTCTGCAGTAAATAAATGGACAAAATTCATATTCAGCTACTGTTTGCCATCCGACCCGCCGAAGTCTTCGCCATCCTGGTGAAAGCCAAAAACCTTCAGAAGCACTACGACGGTCTGGAAGATTGGAAGCAGAGACAGGTATCCGCTTTCTACGTCGCCACCTGTAAATAAATGGACGATTCACTTTTGCGAAAAAATCGCCACCAATACCGAACCTAAGCATGGGTTCTTCATCGTCTCTGGTGATGATAGCCAGATCCTGACCCGCTTCAACCCACCCCTCCGACTGCGTGAAGAGAAATCTTACGAGATGGCCCTCGTGAATCTGGAGACCTACTACTCCATCCCCAATATCCATGCTGGAAATAATTCCTTCCGCTACTCCCCAGACGAAGGTGCCCACTGGTTTCCCATCACCCTGAGCACTGGCTCCTATGGCAGCGACGATATCAATGACGAGATCCAGCGACAAATGAAGCTAAGCAAGCACAAGGCTAAGATCCTTCTCGATGCCAATCGCGCGACTCTGAGAGCAACGCTCACCCTCGCCGGAAGCTATCAAGTGGATTTCGATGTGCCTAATAGCCTGAATACGGTGCTTGGATTCGATCCTTGAACGTATACCTATGACCGACGCACGAATGGATACGTAGAGGGTGAGCATATCGTCGATATCATCAGCATCAATAGCATCCTCGTGAATAGTAATATCATCCAAGGCAGCTACGTCAACGGCACCCAGCAGTCCACCATTTATAGTTTCTTTCCCGGGGTTGATCCATGCATGAAGATCATCCAGACCCCTAAGAATCTGATCTACTTACCCGTGACCCTGAAGACCATCAATCAGATGCAAACCTACTTGACTGATCAAGACGGTCGCCACATCGATCTGCGAGGGGAGCATCTCACCATTCGCTTTCATCTGCGTGAGGTATAAATAAATGGATTATCAAGAGTATGGTCTCAACTTGACGAAGGGTCAGGCAGAGAAGATCCAGCGTGCAGCAAAGAAAGGTTGCCCCGTGAGCGTCCGATTGCAGCATGCCAACCTATCTAGTGGGCAAAAGATATTCCTCACTCAACGACAGATCCAGCGCATCGCCAAGCTCTTGCAGAGCGGTAAGGGTTGTATGGTCTTGGAGATGAGCCCGAAGCAGGTGAGGTATAACGTAAAGGAAGGTGGATTTCTCCCCATGCTTGCAGGTCTCGCCTCTGCTGCGCTACCTATGCTAGCAAAAACCGTATTGCCTGCTTTGGGTGTGGGTGCCTTGAGCGGTTTAGGTAGTGCAGCCATCCAAAAAGCCGTGGGATCTGGATTATATCTCAAGAAGGGTGGGGCAGTATGCTGCATGAAACATCAGGGTCGTGGTCTGCATCTCAGCCCAAGTACTTTGCCCAATACTTACGGTGATGGATTGTACTTGAAGAGTGGAAGTCGGCTCTACGATGGTAGTGGATTGATTCTTGGTCCCAATAGTCCCTTCAAGAGTATCTTGAGTATCCCTGCTAGGCATGCTTCTCTAGGGCCCTTAGATAAATGGTCGATGAAGTAGATGGTAGACTCGAGGATTTCCTGGATTCCGAGGTTAAGAAATATGCCCGCATGCTTCGCAACTATAAGCGACTGGATAAGGTGGTCTCCACTATCCAAGCTGCAGCCTCCATCAGCAGTATATTGCTTACCAGTGGCACCATGGGGTCGGCTTTGACTGGGATCGGTGCTGTAGTCTCCCTCCCCCTTGGATCCCTCGCTTGCCTGAGTGCGACAACCACCCTAGTGCTCTCGCTGATCGCTAAGCGAATCGTTAAGAAGAAGAAGCATCGTGATACTCTCCGCTTGGCAAGATTTTATCAGTCTCAGCTCCCGGGTGAAAATGGTGCGTCTGTTGTCTGTCTGGAAAATTATTACGATGAGAAGGATCAGTTGCGTCAACCTTCTGTCCCCATTAGTGAAGAATTGAATGCGCATGCGCCGTAGGGAGGGGTTCTTCCATTCGCGCCTCGCTCGGCTACGCCTCGCTCCCCGCTCATTCCCGAACCCTCCATAGCAAAGTGCTAAGTGATCAAAAAAAAAAAAATTCCCAATCCGTTTTGGATTGGGAAATTTTGCGTCCTTACCCCTAGCCCTCTGGTATTTTTTTTTTACTTCCTCACCAGATCGTAGGAGAGGTATTGTCGATTGGATTTCTTGCTAAGCTTGTATCCAGTGCCCCGAACGTAACCTCGCTGCAAGGGACCCTTTTCTTTGTTAAGCTTGGGGTAGGCCCATACTCTGGTGATTTCACCTTCTCGATTTTTCAGAGAATCCAGCTTTTTCCGAATTTTCCGTCCACTTCTACCACCTCCAAGATCTTATAGATCACTCCAGTAGGCAAATCCTTCCATGTGGTGGATTCCTGATTTTGATCCTTCATCTTTTCCTGGAAGGCATCTTCGCTGATAAAGTCATCACCCCCATCTTGGTAGATTTTGACGAATCCATTGTGTACGAAAGACATAATTCTTGTATTTACCCCATGATCAATAGGAATACCGTCCGTTTGCATTTTGCCCTCGAGGTAGGATTTTTTTGCAGGATTTTGCATGAGTGCGGCAGAATCCCCCTTTTGGTACTACTTTCTATGTCTTTCATGTTTTTATTTTCTTCTTTACTTATTCGGAATATTATAAAGTTATTACCAAATTTGTTAAAGTAAATATTTGGTAGGACCTTCTAGTTGGCATACTCGTTGAATTTTATTCTAGAAATCCAACTTAACTTTGAAGAATCAAAACACCTTTTAAATCAGGTATTTTTAGTCCGCCTGCCCAATAGTTACCTATCATAGCATTTCCTTTAACCCTATTGTTTTATTCCATCCAAAATATAACAAAAATGAATGCCCTCTAATTGTTTTCCTGTGTTTAATTAATTTTACTTTTCTATAAGCAAGAAACGTTGATATAGGTAAGATTGACGTCTTGATAATTAAAAGCTTTCATCAATATTGTTAAATTCCTTTTTGCCCATGACTTCATCAATGATTCTACCTTACAGATTCATTTTTTGTCCAAATTAAGTTTATCACATTCAGTATTATCATGTTCGAAATATATAAACCAAGAGCTTTGATCGGTTTTGCAGTAAACTTAACTCCCAAAACTTTCAAATTTTTCAATACCATCTGCTTTTTTTCACGATTCAAATTCAGGCCTTCATTTTCAATTTCAATTAGATTAAGAGCTACTATAATCTCATATATATTCAAAAAAAAGCGTGGTATCGTCAGCTTATTGGCTTATCTCTAAACTATGTTTTTGCAATCAACTTTTACTTTCATGCCTTCTACAATACTATCATTTCTCAGTCTTAAAGCCATTATTTCTACTGCCAAAACATAAAGTAAGGCCGATAAAGGGCACACTTGCCTTACACCCCTTGTGCATTTAAAGCGTTCTGATATCCATCCTTTACTTGATATTGAAAATAATATATCTCTACACATTAAGTTAACTCATTGTATAAAGGACTTTTTGAAACCAAACAGTACTAAAGCTTACAAATATAAGAGCTCCCCCAATTTTATATTGTTCAAAAAATTCATAGACGCCTTGAATTTGTCTCAGATTAAATCAGATATACCTTTTCTGTAAATTTCCACTCTGATCATAAATAATTACTTGATAAAGACTTTTTAAGTCTCTGTGTCAAACATCGTGACAGTATTCTAAGATCAGTATTGAATAAAGAAATAGTTCTATATTTTTTAACTCAAGTGGTACCTCTTTTTAAAAATCAGAGAAAATAATCTTTGCCTTTGAGAAAATGGAAGAGTACCATTTTCATCTGAATAATGATATACTTTTACTTACAATTCCTGTAACTCTAGCAAAAGTTTGCTATTGATTCAGCGATAATACCATCTAACCCCGGACTTTTATTATGTGTCAATTCATGAACGATTCATTATCTGTATCTAGTAATTTATTTTCTAAGAATGCATTTTCAACAAACTCCTGAGGTTAAATGTCATTTTGATTTGTTGTAGTCTATAATGAATCAAAGAAATCTCTTTTTTGCAGTTTCAATACTCGGGATTTTTTCATGACTTTTTCTTCTTTTTCATTTGAAAATTTCGTTATAGTTTTTCTTATTTGACTTTTTTCGTAGACCTATAAGTACGCATTTTTTTCTCCTGATTCAGTACATTGTTCTTGTGACCTAATTTGTGCACCCTAGCCTTATCTGCGTTAATATTTTCCAAATCATCTACCAAATTTACAATGTTTTGATCTTATTCATACCTATCCCATTCCAAAATTGATTCATCCCTAGTTCTAAGTAGATATTCTCGACTTTTCTTCTAACTACATCCCGAAATCCCGAACTGTAAACGAACTTTGAAATGAGGAAATCCCTATTTCCGATGCATTTATATCCTGAAATCCCGAGCTTACATTTTAGAAATCCCGAATTCATGAGCTTAAAAACTTCTAATCCAGGCATTCACAAAAAGGTCCCTCTAATTCTTTGGTAAGTAAAAATCAAATGCACATTGTTTGGTCTCTTTTACATAATTGTATGTAGTATGGTGCATGGAATTTTATTTTATTGTATTATATTTTGATTCTTTGTCTTGAGGTCACCAAAGAGTCGTCCAGCGGGTTATTTAAATCTTCATATATGAGAATTGATTCTTATAAATGTAATGACTGTACACTCTTTACTTTAAACACAAGGGACACCGACATTGTCACTACAGATGTCACTGCAATATAATTAATTTTAGTTCTTTATTTAAACTACCACTTATAGTAAATGACAAAATGACCTGAATATATGATATTCTTAGGATAAAGTTTCATGTATGATAGAAATTTCCACAATTTATATATTTGTACACATTTTATGGTTTCCTAACATGCCTAGCATATTTAGCCAACTTATAGACATAGTGTGCAATGAATTCGTACTTAGTCCTATTATAGGGTTTAAATTACACCTCATAGAAAAATTATCCATGGATCACTACTTTTACAATTAATAGAACTCAGTTACCTTCTTTACCTTGTAAAATTGTGCAGAATTATAATTAATATTATTTCAGGATTGTTTTATGGCATTATTTTCAATAAATATTTCATGTAATATTGATAAATGCATGATATATTCAAATATTATACCACCGAACCGGAGAAGGGGTTATACTGTTTTGCACCTGTCCGTCCGTCCGTCCTTCCGTCCATCACACTTTATTTTAGTTGCATTTTTCTCTGTCCTTGTATATCATAGGCACTTGATATTTGGTATGTCTTTTTCGTCACATTTTTCTCAGCAACCACGCATCGAATCCACCTGATATTTGGCATGGAGCTTGAGTATTTTGTGCTCTACTGTGTCTCCCTTTTTGCGATATTGCTGCACTACTTCCTTGAACAGTTTTTGTGCATAATTTACTTTCATTTTCATTTTCCAAATAAGACTCTTTCGCTAGTTTTCTCAGCAACCATATACAAGAGCCACTTGATATTTGGCATTGATTCGCAGTATAGGTAACTGTATTGCATCTTCAATTTTCAGTCCTATTGCTGCTCTACGTCCTGTAATAAACTTGGTGCTTTTTAGCTAATCTGGCTATGCCAGGGTGAGCTTTTTCTATCTTTTTGTGTCCGTTACCGGAAGTACACTTTTTCAAAAACAATCTTCAAAAATCTGCTTGAATGCTTGGTTTGAAACTTTGTAGTAATCGTCTATGATATGTACGCAACAAACTCTTCTCGTTTTATTTTGATTCGATGTAAAACAAGGCTGTCGTTGCTAAAATAGAATCTAGGGGTTAAATTCAGTTTTTTCGCCAATAACCGAAAACCTGTTACAGATATTGAAAATCTGATATAGGGTAAAATTGTTCAGAATGCCTAGATCTATCTGCCCTGCAGCTTTAAAGAAAGTGTGCCCTTCTCTGTTTATAATTCAAAATTTTTGCATTTAGTATTTTCATCTAGAAAATGTAACAGAGGTGTAGTGTAAAATGGAAATAAAAGAATATTAAGATCTACCAAGTGTAGAAAACTGTTCGTTGACTGCCATTTTCAAAATGGTCGCAAAAAGACCGGTAAATTTATCTTTCTCCAATTTAAATCAAATTTGGTTTGCGAATTGAAATTAATGTCGATACTTCAAAACTCATGCTGTAGAAATAATTATTATTTATATTATAGGCAATTTGACACATTATTAAAAAAACCTTGTTATTTCTATACATGTATATATAATATACGTGACCAGAAAAGAAATGGATGTAGCGTTATTCGACAATTAACAAAGAATTTCGCTCAAACCGATGCTAGGGGCCGCCTTGAACTTACTATGAGGTATGATCAAAGCTCATTCAAGGCCTCATGGTGACTTCAAGACGAAGAACAACAATAAAAATCTATTCCTTTGCTTATTTTACCATGTATTTGTAGAGACTTTGTCTCATGTACATTTACTCCATATTCTTACATTTACAATTTGCAAAACAAATTTAAATGTTTTATTTACAAAATATTATCTGTATAATTGCAATCCTTTAAACTAACAAAACTGAGAATGATCTAGCTGTATAATACATCCATAACTAGTCAACCCTTTAATTTGATACCAACTTATATTATAGTATGAATTTAGAACTCTTAAAGACCTGTAATTAGCATTTCTTTAGTAATACAAGACACTTCAAGTCTTGTAAATGCCATGGACTATTCAATCTCTCTTTTCTCTTTCCTTAGATTCTCTCGATTTCGAAGCAATTTAACTGATATTTTACCTCAAATTATTTACTTACCCCGAATTATTTACCTTATTAATCTTTAAGTATATTCATTTATATATATGCTTAACTTTGACTTTTGTTATGTTTCACCTGAAAAACAGATGAAGTTTAAGTTTCATGTGGGAAAATTTCCCGATCCAAGGATCGAACCTGCTCTACTTTTCTGCAATATCAAAGTGATCAAACGACTTTCATAAAACGTCGGGACTACAATTGAAAGTTAATGAACAGTTGTAAGAAACTATATTTAAAAAGACAACATATCGATAAATTTTTAAAATGCAATTTTATCGGTATTTATATAATAAACGTAAACAAATATCTGAAACAAGATCAATATAAAATGAAACTTTTGCGTATGAAGAAAAAAATACATTTATTAATTAATTGATCTATGTAGGCTAAATAAACTAACTAAAACTTGAGTAGAAGATTCTATTTCAATGACGGCATATAGTATTAGATATATACTTTTTGTATTTTTCATAATCGGCGGTATTTTTATATTCGAGGTCTTTAAGTTAGGTAAAGTATGTTTCAGAGTAATTTATTGAATTAAAGTGCTTCGTAAGAAAAGGGTTGATTAAAATGCCTTCGCATTGCGCGCTTAGGCATCTTGACCACCCCTTTTCTTACGAAGCACTTTAATTCAGTTAATTTCTCTGAAACATACTTGAACTATTACAAAAATGATTTTTTTCTCATGAGTATATTCTATGTAGAAAAACAGAAAATTGTTTCTTATGAAAATTTATCGTATCGATTATCCTGATAATTGCAAAAAAACTTTATTATAGGAGGATTTGAAGAGGACGTGGTTCTCGGAAGGATGATTATCGAGGTTTTCAATGAAAATGCAAAATTTGATATAGATCTGGACATTTAAAAAATGTATATAAATATAAAAGATACATATAAGTTTTCGAAAATTTAACAAATCTTATTATCAAAAATCATAATAATTGTACAAGTTGAGATCATCCTAAGTGGCGAACTTGCATCCAACTACTTGCCATAAAGTAGGAATTAGGTTATTGTTTTAACCGTGGTTACATAAATCAATTAATATCTAATTTAATATTAACATTGTAATATTTTAATTTACTTGTTTTGCAGATATTCTTTCCCAAGCAACAGGTTCTCATTGTTTCCTTAATTGGCAACAAAGCTAGTTGTTGTGCCAGTTTATTTTGCAATATGACATATATATTCTATTGGATACTTTAATTTGAGAACTTTCTAATTTCCTTTGTCTTAAGATGTAAAGCCCGCAACATAAATTTGAACCTTATCAAACTTTATATCTGAAATGTTTGGAAACAAAAACAACACAAAAATTGCCAACATTAAGGGCCGAAGAGGCTGAGAATTTTTTAATATATTTGTCATAGCCTCATTTGTTTTCTATTGTGACAGTCATGAAATCATATATATAAGGTAGAACGATGGAAAGGTGAAGCATTGTCCAAAAATCGGCACAAGCAATACCATGATATGATATACTTGTTGATGTGAGTGAATAGTTAAGTATTTAATGTTTTGTTTTGTTTTTTGTTTTTTTCGGTTTATGTCTGGCCTTGAACATTTAAATGCCTGATAATGCTTTTGGTTTAAGGTACAGTAATAGGTTATCGAATTACATATCATAAGAGTTGTTTATTGGACCGATAAAGAGGCCCCATAGAGGTTTCCGTATGACATAGGTCAGAAATGTGTGCAACTTTCAGTATAAATAGCTCTTACAAACACAACCAAAATTAAATACTTTTAGAAATAATGATCAAAGTTAGATAATAAGAAAGCTAAAACCCCTAAAAATATTGCGGCTTCGGTAGATGTCCTTAGTAATTGAATTGGTTTTCTCTTTCGATATTTTTGGTAATGCGTACTTCTTTCTTTGAATATTGTTGAATTATGGCTTTCCATATTATCTGATTTTAATGCTGCTGATAAGAGGTTATTCCTAGAAACACGTGTACCGCAAAACAAAATTTACTGTTTTTTATGGGTATTTTTGCAATTTGTTACTATATTGTAACATGATTTAAAATTTAAATTTTGCCTGCTTTGACGAAGAAGTTGAACATGATTTTTCCTGTGTTTTATTTCAATTTCATCTTTTATCGTTATAATTATGAAACTAGTTCCCTTATAAAGATTATATGAACTTGAGATTTATATGGCTATTTTTTTTTTAGGCTTGAATATATTTTTCAAGGCAGGCTGATTAAAAGTCACACTTTACAATTCAAAATATTAGCAGTTTCCTTATCAAATAACTAATTACCGAAGTAACAAAGCCTCTCAAGGTATATTTATAGCACGCATATTTGTAGTAGATTAATTTATTTCAAAATTGTATGATTTTAACTATTTAAACTCATATCACATGTAAAATATGTAATACAAACCATCTGTTATTCTAAATTTGATTGGAGAATGCATTGTCATTTCAAAATAGAAAGGATTTTGAAATAGTAGTGTTTTGGTTCAGACATGTGCATGACATTCTATAATACTATCAGAAATCTCATTTCTTTGTCAAATATGTACTATTACAGGTAACGTACTAAATATTCATAATGAAATATGATTTTTGTAATAGTTTTTGAAGGGTTTTCTTGTTGTTCTTTTTAAAAAGATTTTGAAAATGTATTGTAATTTTATCATACTTAAAATCAGTTTTTAGCAATGTGTCCTTGAGAGATAGATTATACTCAGCAATGTATTATTAGGGATTTATGAAAGTTTTCATAAAAGCTATTCTTTCGTTGAAGCCTACTATTCATAATACGATATATATTAAATTTGCATTCTTAACGTTTAATCCAAATACTGCCCTTTTCTGGATCTAACTATCATTATTTACGCTGGTAAAATAAAAACTAAAAGATTTGATAAAAAGGATGATTTGATTTCACTATAACTAATTTCCCTTTTCTTGACGGTGACATTCCTCAAACTCAATCATACGGGTTACAACTAGTACCATTCGCAAGTGTTTGCTCAGCTCTTGACGATTTTAATGTACGTAACCTTACTATCACAGCCAAGCTTTTACAACAGGGTTACAGATTTCATAAGTTGTTGAATACTTTTTAGAAGTTTTAAAACAGATATGAATATTTACTATCTGAATATGGCGTTTCTCGCAAACAGCTTAGTGCTAATTGCATTTCTAATCCTCGTTTTTACAGTAATGTTGTTAAAAAATGCCAAAAACTGATAAAAATATCCAGAAAAGCTGGGGCGTAACTTACATTCTTAACGTAATAGGGGATATTGACAAGATACTCTGCTTTCATCCGTTAAATTAGCTTTGAGATCAAGTGACCTGACAATTTTGAATACATACTAGCCTCTCACTGATACTGTCGATGTCTACTGAAATATATGATGATTCTTGACCAAATCCTGCGGGAAGTTTTGAGTTTAATTTTTCTTCAGTAGTGCGACAGTGTTTTACCAGCAGACAAGGCTCCTTTAGCTAGCCGACAGTTTAGCGGCGAGCACACCTTGACCCATCTTTCAAAATTACGTATTGTCATATTCTCTCCTTTCAAGATTGTGGTCATGGAATTAGTAGTCTACCTGTTTTGGGTTTTATTTGTATGTTTACTAGACTATAGAGAAACGGGACAGATAAAGGGGAGGTTTGGGTATCCATAAACCTGATTAACGCTACCGCTGGCTTTTGCTAGCGCCGGTTCCAAGTCTACCAAGTCCGGTTGTCCCGAGTTCCTATCGTTGTTTATGTTTGTCTTTTGTCTTCCTGTTGTCCCTTTTATTTCATTTAAGAGATGTTAATTTCAAGAACGTCCAGTGGAAAAGGGCATATTATTATTTTAAACCAAGTACAGATAATATATAGATAAGATATACCAGGGAGGGGGACGAAACAGAATGTTATCCCCAGAAAACGTTGTCAACCAAGGCGAGGACCATAAAATTGACGTCATATACATAAGTCATATTGGAGTCTCTCATGTACTACCAAAGTCCGACCAACACATCAGATACTATTTACCTATCATTCATAGATTTTAAGAATCTTAACAACTTCACTAGACTCTGAAACTGAAGTCACATGCAAAAACCAAATAGCAGACTGTGTTGTGCTTCATGAGACCATAAATATACCAAACTTCATTGACGTATCGCAAAGAAACAGACCTTATCAGAAAAATAACATGCTTACTAGACCATGAAATAAAGATCAAGGTCAAAAAAGCAGTCTACAAAACATATAATTGCTTAACCACCCGCACTTATTCAGGATCAGATCTAATAAGAAAACTTTACTATGTTAACTAGACTATAAAATTGAGGTCGAGGTCATGATCTAAAAGGCATATAGTCATAATCAACCCAAAAGTAAAAATCACATGCTAAATATATTTGCCCTACTACTCACAGTTATTGAAAAAATGGTTGTATCAGAAAAACTTCACCATGCTCACCATGAAATTGAGTTCAAGTTCAACAGCAAAATGGCAGTCTGTCATGTACCAACTAGGACCAAGCTATATACCACATATCACTGACCAATCACTTGTAAAAAATGAGAAAATTTACACATGGTAACAGATATCAGGAAATTTAGGTTATAGTCAAAATCATATGATAATCATCTACTAACGAATACCAGCTTGTATTCAACCTATCATTTATTTATCCCTAATAGTGATCGAGAAATTCCAGTCAAACATAGTTATTGAGGAACTGGTTTAACTATAAGTCACTTGACCTTAAATCTTAGTTGAAGGTCAACAGCTTTATCGCAGACTGTCATGTACTTACAAAATACAATTTATATACCAAATACCATTGACTTCTCACCTGTAGTTATTTATAAACCGACCTTATCAATTAATCTTAAATTGGGCATTGACCAGTGATATGTAGACCAAAGTCACGTGATTTTGTGTCAGCCAGATAGGATTTGATCCAGGGACCAAACATTATGGTACTACAACAAGGGGTTTATAAAATGTCTTGAATTTACTGTCATCCGTTGTCCAATAAAAGCACTAGCGTCTCATGCTAGTGGAAAATTAAAACATATAGACAAATACACAGCACTCATGAAGTCGATTGTAAGAATACTTAAAAATATAAAATGGTAAGATGTAGGCAATATAAACAATTGGTCAGAATAAAATATGGAAATTACAAAAATAATAAATGTCAAAATTTGAAAGTTTGATATATCCATATGAAAATTCTCTCACAAACAAGTACAACATAACCGAAATACATAGAGAGCATACATCTTTCGTACTGAATCTTTCACGAACTCCACCCTGCAGTAGGGACAAACTCAAGCCCTACATAAGCAATGAAAGGATATGGTGTAAATGCAAATTCTAATAGGGCCTGTAAGTCTCGTACAATTTTGGAACTTCCGGGATCAAAAATTGTACCCGGAAGTTACATTTTAAACAAAGATATTTGACGTTTTAAACAAAAAATGAACGTCGCAATTCTCTGACGTCATGTTTCGGCGGGAAACGTTTTCGAATTGCATGTTTATCGTGGATTCTCGTGAGTCACATGACGAGACTTTCAGACCCTATTGATTAGAACATCTTGAAACAAATAAATATTGATAGGTCAGTGTACCCAATTATAATTTTAACTGAAATGTCTCGTTCAGTGTGCAAAATTTTCTGATAAATCATAATTGATAAAATAAGAGAGTTCCGAAAGTGAAAGACAATTTCAAAAACAAGTAATATAAAAAAACATAATGTGACTTCAAGACGCAGAACAGGTGGGAAAATTGCTGTCCATTTTCTGAATCTTACCATGTATTTGTGGGGGATTTTATCCATGTACATTTACTCTATATCACGTTTATTTGTTAACTGCGTATGGATGCAAACGACAGGAACAGATTTTCAGCCAAAGCTAAAGGTACAAAACTGAAAAATCATAGACAGCATGACTTCAATATAAATATCTTTGATAGAATGTATACTGTATAATTTAGTTGTCCAGCTTACCCCTGCGCAAGCGCAATACATATGTTTCTAGTTTTTAACATTTGTATTTTTTGTTGAATATCTTATTCTTTTAGTTTGTCTCGAGGTCAACATCAGCTGAGAAGTGCAGCTCAAATTTCTTGTGTGACATGGGTATTCAATGAAATTAAAATTACTAAATATGTCAAATGCTGTAAAACTATACTCGATTAATAGATAAATTGTATTGTTTGTTTAGATGAAGAACACGAAAAAATACTAAAATTACTTAGTTTGTGGGACAAAACTAGGTAAAATGAAAATCGGCAACATGCAACAACGTGTACCACTCACCGGGAATACTCTAGATAACCTTGAAGCTGCAAAAATGACTCGCAAGAGATATTAGATCCAATTCCTTTCGCTGAAAACATTCACAATTAGGTGTGTAATTCTGTACTGATCATTTCTTGTTGATAATGAATACCTATGATTAAGAGAAATTTGTTAGAAGTCTTGTAGTATAGAAAATGAGGTTTGACATGAAGCTATCACATTAACAAAGCAAATCTTCATAAACTTCTCATTTTGGCATTTATTTAAACAAAACATATCAAGTGGTTTAGAATTAAACGTGCACAAAGGATCACCAGACAACTTTATAAATGGTAGGTGATACATTTTTGTAATGCTGTATCATTGTGCTAATCCAGCTATATGTAAAAACGATCTACAAACAATAAACCATATAAATGCCATTGTCCATGCAATCGCTCAAAACGGCCCTACATGGAGACTTAGGAGCTCTATAGTTTTCTTTTTGTCCGTCTGTCTGTCAGTCAATAATTTTCCGTCATAGGTATCTTTGCTGGTGTAAGTGGTAACTTATTGACATTTTATCTGAAGCTTCGTAAGGATGAGTTGTATTGTGTAGGTGATTTTTAAAGTTTTTTGGGCGTTCACTTTCTGGCTTCAAATACTTTTATTTTTAACTATAAAAAGAAATTTTCGTCAAAGGTTTCTGGACTTCTTTTGTTGGGAATGAATTGGAATTTGATCTGAAGCTTGGAAATACATCGGCAAACAAATACCGAAGCAAGAACGAGGAAAGGGGGAATTCTAAAATCATTAATCAAAACTCATGGCAATTCACAAATGAGTAGTATTGTGAAAGCTATTTTGAAGTTTGCTGGGCGCCAAGTTCTTGTTTGTCGATACTTTGATCTTTAACTATATACCAAATTTCTGTCAAAGGTTTCTTGATTTGCACAAGAGTAAATTATTTTTTAATTAGGTCTTAATCTTAGTAATGATCAGTTGTATCGCATTAACGATTTTCAGATTTATAACATCATAACTTCCTGTTTGTCGATGTTGATAATTTTAATCTAAACAATAAATTTGCTTCCGAACGAAATTCGCTGATACTGGAGGGCAATAATTTGAAATGATGTGAGTTTAAAAATGTACGAGTTTTTTTTTTGTAAGGCATTCTCAGGTTGTCTGTTGAGTACTCCCTGTTTGCCGATTATATGATTTTTCACTACAAACCCAGATCAAAGATTTCTTGGCTTGAATCAGTGGAAATGAAATTTTGGTCTCATGGTTTAAAATTGATACAATGTACTATAAACAAAATTTTCGTTAAACAATTTTTTACTTGCACCATTAGGAATAATTTGATATTAAGTTAAAGCTGAGGAATGATATGGTTTGGCAAAGAAAATCTCTGTGTCTAGCAAATTACTTCGTCTCAAATAGTATTTAAATACACACTTATCTAAACTTAACTTTTGTTCCAAGTTGCTAGGTCTTTCCAACAATACAAGTTGCAACGTGATCAAGTCATGGTATGGTTTGAGATAAAGTTGGGTGTGTTAAACGATTAATCAATTAATAATCCTATATTGATTTCTCTGGCAATCGTGATTTGATTATTGATTAATTATTTAATGGATAGTTTTGCAGTTTCAAGTTACTTTGAACACAATATTTTTTTCAGACAGCTTAGAACTAATTTAAAGTAGCACTGATATACTGAAAAGTTTTGCAATTATATTTCAGCAGCCACCATTCAGAGCTTCAAGCACGAAATACATACACACAAAAAAACACACAAAAACACGACACCTCTCATGAACAATATATAAAGAGAAATATACCAAATATAATGATTTGTTGTGGAAATAAAATTCAAATTAAAATTACCCGTAAGACCAAACCAATTCTGTGTTTGGCGTCAACTTATTTTTTAAGTGAAGGAGGGCACCAGGCAAACAATCAAATAACAAACCAAAAAGCAAGAAAAGATTTTTTTTTTAAATAACACACTTTGATGTGGCCAATGATCAATAAAGGTCATTTTCAAGATTAGTTGACTATTGAATCTATTGATGGTATGTTTTCAATTTTGCTCATTTTAGTTTATGTCAGTCCATTTAAGGGAGTATGAGCTTCAATTTTCAGAATCATTACATATCATCGGTTTTCTCCATTAAACAGGGTTAAATATGTTTGCACATGGGTCCTACTGGCTTGGTCATATGACACTTTTAAATGCATGAAATAGACAATTTACAACTTCCACTTACATTTACATATATTTTGAGAGGTATAGATAGCTAGTGAAAATGAAGGAAAACTATAGAGCGAACAACTGCCTGCCGAAATATTGATGTCATACATATCAAGAATTCTTACATGGATTTTTCAAAACTTTTTGCCTATATTGTTCTATTTCAAAGGCCTTCAATAAAAATGGCAAATGTTTTCATATTTTATGACACTCTTACTCCATTTAACAATTTTAGGCATAAATGATTCTGGCTTCCTGAATTGATCATTTAACTGTTATAATTTCAAATAATGTAAAAATATCTCTTTTTTGTTTTGTTCAAAAATTACTCATTTTCTATGTGCGTGCTGATGCCATACATAGAATTAACTTGTATTTGCCTAAAAATAAAATATACCTGGCGTTACGGAAACACAAGATGTGTCTGGGTGTTGTAAGTCACAATGCATAGCCAGCAATACAGCTTGCTTCTAATAAAGATTGTTTTCATAGTATCTGTGGCACATAGTCATTGTACTTCTTCGGCATCTTTTGGTGAACAAAAAACTACACTTACACAAAATAGGTAATAGTATATAGAAGAGAACAAGGCAATGGGCGCACAAAATGTCAGAGGTCATTTTGACTCAACAGAATTTTCTATGAGTATTTATGAACATCATATTGAACTTACTATGTTGTAGACAACTAAATACCGAAGTTACTGTGAATTTTCTTTCTACATATGCGCATTTCGACAACGTATGTCTCTTCATTGCAGATAAAATCTAAACGTTTGGAAGATCATAAAGTCAAAGATGTTTCAGCACAAATTACCAAATATGATCATCTAAAAAGAAAGCCAAAATCAGCTAAGGACAGAGCTTAGCATTAGGGAGATACTCCACAGTTTTCAACAAAATGAACAAAAATTAGGTATTGTAAGGTTCCAATAGAATCGACTTTCGGGTCAGCACCGATGTACTGATTACTGGGCTGGTGAATACCCTCGGGGATTAACAGTCCACCAGCAGAGGCATCGACCAAGTGGTAACAAATAACTGAATACCGAAGTTAATGTTAATTTAGGTTCTGGATATGCGCATTTCAACAACGTATGTCTCTTTGGCGCAAAAAAAATTTAGAATATTATTGCTCCTTGTCGAAGGAAACTTCAAGAATTGATTGGTGTTCCGTGGAACATTTGTGCCTACTGGACAGTGGAAGAGCCTTTTCGTCGATTTTTATCCAATTTACCTGTAAAATTAAGTTTAAATATCAGGTTCATGTCTAGATAAGGAGACAAACATATTTGAAGGACTTGCTGATTAATAAACTGAATTACCTAATTAACTATGTTGGCTTGGCGAACCAGTAAAATCTTTAAAACAAAATTTTAAGTGAAAAGTGTGCATAACAAGGTATGATAAATAGCATATACTGGAAGTTTGGTTGGAACCGTACAAAAGGAACAGATTTAATAATTTTATTTTGTTTTAATTTAAGGCGGATCTGCGTTACCGAACCCGATTGCTTTGTTTAGAATGATTGCAATGCCATCTCGAACAAATTTGTTTGTATTTTTTTCACATATTAAGATATCAGCATTGTCGTTATCCGAGAGCAATACATTCAAACAGTTAGAAAATCTGACTAATAGAGACAGTGTGGTATAAAAATACAATGATATCTATAATACACGTTGTAATAGGTAATAGAAATACAGAAATAAGATTATGGATGCCATTGGAGCTACATACGGAAAAAGGGAAGATTTTACTTCTATCTTACCAACACAAGTGTCAAATATCTGTAGAGTAAGTGAAAACCGAACCGTCTGTCCAAAGTGAACAATCCAAGGACAATGACAATGTCGGACAGAGAAAGAAACAAAGGCATAACATGAGCATTGAAAAGAAAATACAGACACAAACATATACAATGATGACCAACACGGACCCAATAAAAACATGAATGAGATCAGGTGCACAAGTAGAGTAAGCATCTCTTGCTTTTTATAAGACACCCGCCATGTTGAATATATCAACTCCGGTAGTAGTTCAGGATTATGAGTAAACTTCATTGATTTTGTTTATATCATGGAGTAAAGTTCAATTATGCATACAGAAATGAATGTTTTGGAACTGAAATATACCACAGAATCAGTTAAATCTATGATATCCTCAATATAGTTAACATTAAGCAGAGATAGAGTACAAACTTAAGTTGATTGACAGACGAGATGACTTAATTTTTCAAATAGTTAACTTTCCTTTTCTTTGTAGCGATATATATATTCAACCAGAATAACACCTTGGTAATTTGAATGTCCGATTAATGTATTATTAACGAAGAAACCCGTGTTATCACAGAACAGACACAACTTACGTGAGCCAACCAAATACCTTAATTCAGAATTAAATGTCAACTTACTTCCTTCCTTTGGCAATTTCGACAAAGTATGTCTCTTCAGTGCAGATTAAACCAAATTATTGAAAATCCAGAAATCGAAAGATCTATAAAAACTGATAGAGAAAAAACAATTAAAAGGGTCAACATTAAAAGCGAAAATCAGCTAAAGACAGAGCTTTGATTAAGAGAGAAATGCTTAGTTTTACAAAAACATTTCTAATTTAGATATTGTAAGTTTCCATATAAAATCAGATTTGGGGTTAGCATCGAAGTACTGAACTACTTTTTAGGTGAATACCCTCTGGGACTAACAGTCCACCAGTAGTGGTATCGACCCAGTGTTAATGGATAACCAAATACCGAACTTACTGTAAATTTACTTTCTGTCTTTACTATTTAAACTACTAATGTCTCTTCGGTGAGGATAAAATAACATTTGAAATCCAGAAGTCGAAAGATGTATAAAGCTGATAGAGAACATATAAAAAAAATCCAACCAAAGAATAAAAAATGACAATAAATATGATTTTATTCAGTCCATGTTCTCAATCGACAGGAAATGCATTCAGCAAAATTTTTCATAAAAACAAAACAAAAAAGTCCTTATTTTATGGGATGAATGCAATGAATGATCATCAGTCACTCAAATTATAGAGCAAACGACATAAGGGTTCTGGGGTATTTTAAGGCTATTAGACTGAGTTGCTTATACTGACTTCAAGATGGATAATTACAATCAAAGCGTTGTTTAATGATTAGTTTTACTTGTACCAAGTATTTGCAGAGTCTTTGTGACGCCGTGCGCGGTCCCGGCTTATGAATAGACCCGAAGCATCCTCTGAACTTGGAGTATGAGTCTTCCTAACAGAGGACCCCGAGGGAACCCCGGGATATAGAAATAGGACCAAGTATCTCCGGCTTGCGGGGTGTGCCCCCTCCAAAACGGAGGCTGACCCCGAGGGTTCCGGGATATAGAAATAGGACCCATTCCGTGGTTGTGCGGGATTGATAAATACACAACCCATCTTTCGGGTGGGATGTAAACTCAGGTCCACGTGTTGGAAGAAACGCCACGCTTCCTGCACGTTAAAGAACCCTTGTAGCAAGCTCTTTTGGGGTGGTCCGTAGGTGATCGCTTACAAGGCTAAATTTCTCGCCCTAGACGATTTCACCCTACTTTTCCAGTGGCAGTCAGAATTTTCCGTCCCAAGGCCCTTTCCATATCCCAAAGTGATTATTTATTAACAAACTTGTTCTCGTCATGATATAGCTGAAATATTGCTGAGTAGAAGTTAAACAATATTCAATCAATCAATCAGAGTCCTTGTCTCATGTGCATTTCCTCCATATCTTTGTTTTGTTGTACTCATATGGACCCTTTTTTTTTAATGTTATTAAATCTAGTCCAATCACCCTCTTAAATGAAATCATTGAACTTTTACAATTTAAAAGCTGCATATCACGCATTACCAATGTGAAGGAGACGTGAACAATTGTTAAAAAAATGCCAATGATTTTACACTTTACACAGATAATATAAAATTTTACCTTTCATTCGAGTCGTTACGTATTTTAGTGTCGTTAAATGTTTTGTTTTGAATTAATAACTTTTAATCATTTGTATACATTCAATAGACGAATATGCACACAACAATTCAATTCAAAACATCAATGTACTATAAACTTGGTAGTTGTCAAAATAGCGTATTACAAAACATAAGTGTCAGTGAATGTTATATAAATGCAAATTTTATATAAAACTAAATCATCAACAGTGTATAATAAGAATGAGCAATCGTGCAAGATCAAAACATCCTTGATAATTTTTGTGAGATGTTTTTCAATATGTTTCGTTAGCATCAAAGTATAAATGAAAATGTGCATCCATTATCCATAAATATGTTCTTCCCTGTTTTACATCTTCAATGAATGTCTAATTTCTTCAAAATTCATTACACAAATTATCTGAAGAAAGAACTAGGCATTGATAGTTCCAAAGACAATCCAACTTACAAAGCTACAACTCTGTCTAAGGAGGAGATATTACAGAAACGTAAATTAATTTTGCTTTCCTTCGGGATTTCCATTAAGGATGAAATCACAGATCTCCCCTATATGTATGAATGCCCATAAAAACAAAGATACATCGTTGGATCTGCAATATGTTCTACAAAGCCTATAACTAACTTGTTAACCTCCATATTGACAGCTTTTAAAGAGGGCATTTAAAAATAATATGATACATGTTTTTTCAAGAAGTAGTGTGAATGAAATGTTGATATTGAAAAACTCCAAATATCTACTTGGACATCTAAAACTTTATACAATTATTAAAATGTAATGGGGTCTGCAAGTCTCGTCATGTGACTCACGAGAATCCACGATAAACAGGCAATTTGAAAACGTTTCCCGCCAAAACATGACATCTGAGGGTTATGACGTTCAAATTTTTGTATGAAACGTCATTTATCTTTTTTTAGAATGCAACTTCGGGATACAATTTTTGATCCCGGAAGTTCCATAATACCTATCTATTTATCTTAAATTGTATAGCGTACGATTTTATCTTTTAGAAGTTGTTTTATCTGTACATAGCCATACGTTTTATATGATTGTTTTAATTATATATTCATAATATCATCAATAGTTCACAGGCCCTATAGCACTAAAACTTTCGTCTTCTCCACACTTTGTACTACCATTCCTCATTAACAACTAAAATTTCGGCTGAAAGATTTAATTCAAAGATGTATCTCCCGTAAGAACAGTGAACGAAGATATTAGTACATTGCTGTAGGTAGACAACAAGATTACTTCGTGAAAAATAAATCCGAATCGGAGAAAAAGAGGAAAAAGTGATTAAAATGTTAGAGTTTCTGATCGACACGATATTTTTCCTGTTTGGAGGACTTGTTTTTCAACTTATTATCGGATTTCAATGAACACAAACTGTGCACCTCCTGTAGCCGATCTGAATCTCAAATCTTATGAGGCTAAAATCATCGAAGGGCTTCTTCAGAATAAAGATAAAAAAAAAAAAAAACTAGCCAAACCCTTCAATTTAGCTTCCGTTATAAATATGTTATTTTGTCACTAAATAAATCTCGCTTTGGTGATTAACTTCATCTGATCTATCCAAAAGAGCTGTAAATTAAGGATACTACGGACACTTCCGCATCGGCCTCATTGCTTGACCTTCATCTTGGAATTGACAACAAAGGTTGACTTCAAACTAAGTCCTATGACAAACGCAATGACTTCATTTTTCCTAAAGTAAACTTCCCTTTTTGTTTGTAGCAACATCCAAATAGCGCCGGCATATGTAGTTCACATCTCCAAGCTCATTCGCTACTAAATGACCTGTTGTCGATACAGTGACTTCATTGATCGAGGCTTTTTGCTCACAAATAGGATACTTAAACAAGGTTATTTTTTCCAAAAGTTATCCCTCAAAAAGTTTCGCAGATGACAACAGATCATCCATGTTAAAAGCTTATTGTTGTTTCCTCTGTCGTTTTTGACATATTCAACACGGCTGATTAATTATAAGAAGCAGGAGATGCTTACTCAACCGGTGCACCTTATCTCATCAGTGGGTTTTCACTGGGTCCGTGTTGTTAATCTTTGTACGTGTATGTGTCTTCGTTTTTTTTTCTATGCCGTATTCATGTTATGTTTGTTTCTGTGTTTTTTCCAGTTTTGCCTTTGTCCTTTGTTTTTTTTAAATAACAATTCCGTTCTCACTTGTTTTACTACACTACTCTTATATTAAGATCTATTCTGTTCTAGCGATTATTTGAATTTAAAAAACAAATCTATCTCAGATTGAAAAGTTTACAGGATTTCTCAAAGTTTGTTTCTCATAAGGTTCAATACTACCTTTGAGCTACATTTTCGGCAAAAGCAACTCAATATCATTATATTGTGCATAATTTCTCAATATGCAATATGCGTTTATGCAGAAACTTAATTTAAAGTAGCTTTAGTATTTTGTTTTTATTGCCGCTGGGCCGATGCCACTGATGGGGTATTTGACTTCGGTGCTGGCCTGAAAACCGATTTTTTTTTCAAAACTTGCAATATCTAAATTTTTGTAATTTTGTTGATGTTTAAGGAGTATCTCCCGCCTGCATAGCTCTGTCCTTTGGTGATTTTGGCTGCCCTTTCTTAGATCCTGTTAGTGAATAGTTCACTATACGATCTAACGCATATTTAGGTTTATGAATCTCAAAATGATTTGAATTGATCTGCACTGAAGAAAAATAAGTTGTCGAAATGCGCATATGCAGAAACTAAATTAACAGTAACTTCGGTATTTTGTAATTCATTAACACTTGGCTGATGTAACTGCTGGTGTAGTAGTGCCCGAGGGTATTCACCAACCCAGTAGCCAGTACTTTAGTGCTGGCACGGAAACTGATTTTATTTCAATACCTGAAATATCGAAATTTAAGAAATATTTGTTATAACCTTCATGCATAGCACTGTCCTGTACGAAGGAACTCGTGTATCATGACTTACTCCGTAGTCATGAAACGTAAGAAAACGAAGCAAATACCGGCTGGGATGTCGCCCGGGTTACCAAGGTCCCAAACTGATGAATTTACAGACAAGGATTAATCAGAAACATCAGGTGTCTTTAGTTCTTCCCTAATGGAGACAACATCCGAGGCGTCTTTTTCAAGTCTATCAGTTTCTAGCAGACATGATGAAACTCAATCCACAAATTAGGCCATGTAATGTTAAATTGTCTGATATTTTATCTTTTGATAATTCTAGTTCTTTTGGTTCCCTTTCAAAATGCCGTTTCAAAAACTGTACAACCTGTGACATGCTGCTGACAGATCGAACTTTTACCAGTTATTTAACTTGTAAAACATACACTGCCAGAATATATGATGACTTGAATTACGCATCGCGAAACCTAGTTTATGGTATAGAGTGTACTCTGTGTGGTTTGATATATATTGGAGAAACCAAGGATAGATTAAATAAAAGAATTGTGGACATAGCTACGAAGTCAAAGACAACAAGACTAGTCATGTCTACTCACACTTCAATTAACCAGACCGCTCCATTGTCAACATGAAGTTAAGAATCCGTGAGAAAATATATCACCACACAAACAATCCAACTTTAAGTACACCATACCTTTTACAACGAGAAGAATACTGGATTAGACAGCTTGGAACCGTAATACCCTATGGTTGCAATGACAATATAAATGGTAAAGGTAATTTGTCAAGTCCGGTGTGTAACTCTGTCAATGTGCTGAGTATCTTAAATGGAAGCCAACGCCGTCATCACAGTCATGGGCATATATATTACACTGCCCCAAATCTGCACGACATTTCAATTACTGGTCTTCTACCATACATGAATATCCCCCTAGGTATTTATCACATCCGCACAAAGCTATACTTTTTACCCAATTCAAAATTACATTCATTTTATAAAATATGTTTAAACTCTTCCGTGACAGATCCATCGTCACATGAATACAAATTAACTGAAATTGTCCTAGATATTGCTCATCTCAAACTATTTAAACCTGTTAGCACATCTGCTAATGAAAAAGAACGTCGCTTATTCTTAAAACTCAAATTTACAAGCAAAGGCTTAGATGCCATCAATCTTGGCAATATACTTCATAATAAACATGTAACCGCCAAGATACCACCATACTTTAAAGACCAAACAGTTCCTCTTATATCTTATGCATATACAAAACCAATTGCAACTAGCATCTTCAATCACAAACGGGTATTGCGGAATGTCCAAATTGAGGACTTCAAATCAAACCACCTGACTGTTCTTGTTTCCCCTCCCCATTTATGTACGCTCCTGTTGGTCACGTTTAAACAAGGGGCCTCAGGATCGTAAACAATGAGAAACTACATGATCTCTTCACAAAAGGTCCAAAATATCGTGAATCCTAACCCATCAATTGGAAACATAACTTTAAAATATTGATGGACGCAGTTGAGGAATATGTCAAACATTGGGCTAAGAGAGGGAAGGAAAAGGTGAAACACTGTCCGACTGGACCAGCAGCCCTTTTCACAAAAAATCTTACGATAAAAATTAGTCGTAAGTCTTAAACATTTCATTTATGCTTACGATTAAAATTTATCGTAAGATTTTTTGTGAAAAGGGCTGCTGGTCCATAAGGTCATTGATTGTAGCTCGAATGAGGCGCCTTAAGACAACCATGAGCCCCAATTCAAAAAGCATATTCGATGATCTCGAGGTAGAAAAACATTGTCCTTCCTCTATGACAATATGTAATTGTACCAGCCGACAAAGCCCAAAACAACATTACATTTATCTGCAGAAGACACAGCACTGAAGGCTTAATGAAGGAGAAGGGCATTGACAATTCCTTTGGCAACCCCACATACAAACTCTCCACCATACCAAGGGAGGACATACTAAACAATCACAAATCAGTATTGTCTTCCTTTGGTATCAGTTTGAGTGAAAAGAACAACAACCTGCCTTGTATCTACTGGGTACCTAAATTACATAAATGTCCTTACAAACAGAAATTCATTCTTCGTCTGCCAAATGCACATCAAAGCCCCTCTCTAAGCTCCTCACTTCATTACTTACTGCAGTAAAAGAAGGCCTACAGGTATATAGTGATAGCGTATACTCAACAAGTGGAGTGAATCAGATGTATATTCTCAAAAACTCGAAAGTCTTATAAGAATATATATCTCCAACTGAACTCAACCACTGCAACAGTGTCAAAATATTTGATTTTTCTACTCTCTATACTACTCTTCCACGCGATAAGCTAAAGTAAGGACTCCGGGATTTAATACATCAGTCTTTCTGTACTAAAAAGCGTGAAAAAAGATATTCATATTTAGTGATAAGTTTTGTTAAACAACAAACTGATTCACACAAAACGTATACAGCGGAGGATGTCATCGCAAGGCTGGTATTCTTGATTGATAACATATTTGTGAAAAAATGGAGGGCAAGTTTTCCAGCAGGCAGTTACTTATTACTAAGGGCATTTCTAATCCTCGTTTTTACGGTAATATTGTTAAAAAATGCCAGAATCTGATTAAAAATCCAGAAAAGATGGGATATAACTTACATTTTCGAATTTCTATCCAGTTTTCACATTTCCTGAACGGTGTTGAAACATTTGTTCTCCTCTCTAGAAAGGAGAACAAGTTTCGTGACATTTCCCGCCAAATTTATTCGGAATGAAATCATTGGTGTTTTTTGTCCATTTATAAGGGAAACAGTTTCCACAACTTAAACACGTTAATTATGAAATTTCTCACATCTCGTTGAATAAATTTTAAAATGTTTAAAAGCTCAGCAAGCCTCGCTTTCAAACATTTGCAAAATTTATTTAACTCGATGTGAAAAATTTCATAATCAACTAGTTCTCGTTATGGAAACTATATTTCTTTACGTAATAGGGGATACTGACAAGCTACTCTGCTTTCATCCGTTAAACTAGCTTTGAGATCAAGTGACCTGAAAATTTTAAATACATACTGGCCTTTCACTGATACTGCCGATGTCTACTGAATCTTGACCAAATCTTTAGATCCTATCGATAATTGTTCACTATCAGATTTTACACACTTTTCGGTTTATGGATTTCCAAAAGTTTTGATTTTATCTGCACTGAAGAGACATTAGTTGTCGAAATACGCAAAATTCACGGTACTTCTGCTATTTAGTTGTTTTTTTTTCTTCTGAACACCATGACTAAAATCAAACCTTGAAAAAATGACAATGAATATTGTTGATGATAACCAATGAAAAAGTTATGTTTTAGGATACATCGGCAAACGAATACCGAAGCAAGAATGAGGAAAGGGGAAATTCCAAAATCATAAATCCAAAATCAACAGCAACACGAATTGAGACAGTATGACAAAGACACAACAAGCAAACAAAAACGCAACAAAACTAAAGCACTAGCAGTGTGAACCCCTATAACCAGAGGCTCCCAGAAGCATGTATCGCTCACCTGGTTTTCAGTTGCCACAATCAAGGTAACAATGTAAGTTATACAGTTGATCTTCAATTTCAAACTTTCGTAGGTCGAACACCTCCAATATCTGGAACTGTTTTTAAAGTCTGATCATGTTTTATTATATTTCTTTGTTGGGATTTTTTGATAAAAAACGTTTTTGCTAAGGACCACTTTCGACACCAGCTTTGAAGTCGAGACGTCATTTTGTAAATGGCAGTCAACAAACAATTTCAACATCGGTATCTATTTGGAAATCAAATATCTTTGAAATCGGACAATGTTGAATTTTCCCGCCTTTTTGGCAGCCATTTTAAATATGGCGGTCAACGAACAATTTTTAACATCAGTTTTGAAGTCGTAACATCAAGACCTATTTGGAAACCAAATGTCATTGAAATCAGACAATGTTGAATTTCCCCGCCTTTTTTTGGCGGCCATTTTGAAAATGGCGGTCAACAAACAATTTTCAACATCGGTTTTGAAGTCGTAACATCAATATCTATTTGGAAACCAGGAAACCAAATTTCATTTAAATCGGACAATGTTGAACTTTCCCGCCTTTTTGGGGGCAGCCATTTTGAAAATCGCTGTCAAGGAACAATTTTCATCATCAGTTTTGAAGTCCCCACAGCATGGCAAACATTTCATCAATTTACACTTAACCTTCATCTTCTATAGTTTTGGAAATAATAGACGAAAAATAGAAAAATTAAAAAAAAATCGGTGAAAAAAGGGCAATAACTCCTACGAGGGTTTATGGATTTTCTTCAAAATTCTTGGTGGGGATATCTTGATAAGCTGAACATTTTTGCAATTTATACTTGACCTCTATCTGTTACACTTTTTTGAAATAAA
The DNA here is from genome assembly GCA_002080025.1 of Modiolus philippinarum. Classification (NCBI taxonomy): domain Eukaryota; kingdom Metazoa; phylum Mollusca; class Bivalvia; order Mytilida; family Modiolidae; genus Modiolus; species Modiolus philippinarum. The sequence continues at coordinate 1,702 of MJUU01031989.1, read as the reverse complement.
AAATAAAAAATGCAAAAATTTGAAAATTTAACGGGAAAAGGGCTATAACTCCGAGATGGGTTTTCAGATTTTCTTCAAACTTGCAAAGTGGGTATATCTCATCATGCTGATCATTTTTCCCCATGTCAGATTTTTGATATCTGTAATGGTTTTCGAGTTATTGGCCAAAAACTGCAATTTACTCCTATGTTATATTTTTAGTAACAGCTGCCATGTTGTTTGACCTACGGCCTAATCGAACACAATTTTGAGAAGCCATAAATTGGTGATGATTCAGGCCAAATTTGGTTACATTTGGTCCAGTGGTTTCAGAGGAGAAGATTTTTGAAATTGTTGACAGACAGACGGACGGACGACGGACGACGGACGCATAAAGATGACAAAAGCTCACATGGCATTTTAGACCAGGTGAGCTAAAAACTGAGGTATCATCAGGTGCTCCGGAAGGGTAAGCATGATCTGCTCCACGCATGGCACCCGTCACACAGAAAGCTAGAATATAGTATTGAAAAACAAGTTAAAGAGCGGACACACAGTGAGAGCATTCATTAATTAACATAATTATATTAAATAACAAACACCGAAGTCACTGTTAATTTATTTTCTGCATATGCGGATTTCGACAACTTATGTCTCATCAGTACAGATCAAACCAGAACATTTGAAAGTACATGAAGGTTTGTAATCACAGTAATTTTTTTTATCTAAATTCGACAGTTCATTTAAGAGCACGGCCAGAATGTAACAGATTCAGTTAATGCTAGGAAATCTTCAAATTGGCAGACACTAGATGAAACACTGAAATCGAAACAAAAATAGAAAATGTTCAATTAGCACTCTTCACTTATAAAGCAGTGGTCAAGTTACAATAACAACTCATATATCAGATAACTATTCAAAGGCAGACGACCGATACAGCACAAGAACAGTCACAAGTCACAATTAAAAGGACAATTGTTCAGAGAACAAATGCAAGGTCTTTCCCAGTCAATGTTGTGTTTAATGTTATGTTTTGTCATGTCACATGTTTAAAATCATCTTTATGAGGCGCACATTGTCTCCAATATATTAGAGTAGCCATTTCTAATCGTTTTAAAGATTTTACGATTAAAAAAACGTAAAATTTGGCTATGACCTTGACTGATGACCTTGATGACCTTTGACCTTGGGATCAAATTGAAGGTCTCTTCTTACTGATTAATTTGATATGTTACATGACCATACTATCTGTAAAGGTTTAAAAGTTATACGCAAAAAACCTATTTCTGAAACGCGTCAAGGGCAATAACTCTTCAGGGATTCATCGGAGAGCTTCGGTTCAAATGAGACAAATGTAGCCCTTGACATGATGAACATTTTTGCAGATATACTTTTTCAGCCATCTATTACGGTTTCCGAGTTCATCTGATAACAAGGTCAAAGGTCAAGGTCAAAGGTCACCGATGACCTTCAACCTGGTACTCAAATTGAAGGTCTTTTCATGCTGATCACTTTAAACATATATGTTTACTATATTATCTGTAAGCGTTTAAAAGTTATTCGCAAAAAACCGATTTACCGAAACGCGTCAAGGGCTATAACTCAAAAACGGTTCATATGAGAGTTTTTGTTCAATTGAACAAAATATAGATCTCAATGAGAGGAACATTTTTGTAATATAATGTTTTCAGAAATTTTTTATTGTTTCCGAGATATCGCGATA